>PVJL010014839.1:0-22500 GCA_004026885.1 Lyroderma lyra
CACACTGCCTTCCACAGTGGTTGTACCAGTTTGCACTCCCACCAGCAGTGTACCAGAGTTCTAACATGTGTGAGGTGGTATCTCATTGTGGTTTTGATTTGCATTTCCCTGATAGCTAATGAGGATGAGCATTGTTTCATATGTCTGCTGGCCATTTGTATTTCTTCGTGGGAGAAGTGTCTGTTTAATTCTTCTGCCCACTTTTCAATTGGGTTGTTTGGTTTTTTGTTGTTAAGTCTTATTAGTTCTTTATATATTTTAGATATTAGACCCTTATCTGATGTGTTATTTGCAAATATTTTCTCCCATTCAGTTGGCTGGCTCTTTGGTTTGTTGATGATTTCTTTTGCTGTGTAGAAGCTTTTAAGTTTGATATAATCCCATTCATTTATTTTTTCTTTTACTTCCCTTGCCTTTGAGGTCAGGTTCATGAAGTCTTCCTTGAACTCTATGTCTATAAATTTAGTACCAATGTTTTCTTCTATAGTTCATTGTTGCAGGTCTGATATGAAGGTCTTTAATCCATTTTGAGTTAATTTTTGTATATGAAGAGAGTTCACAGGTCAGGTTCATTCTTTTGCATATGTTTTTCCAGTTTTCCCAGCACCACCTACTAAAGAGGCTGTCTTTTCCCCATTATATGTTTTTTGCTCCTTTATTGAAAATTATTTGTCCATAAATTTATGCCACACCTTTCTGACCTGCAAAGTTTCCATTGAGAAATCAGCTGACAGTCTTATGGGAGGTCCTTTATAAGTAACTAGTTGCTTTTCTAATGCTGCTTTTAGTATACTCTCTTTATCATTAACCTTTGCCATTTTAATTATAATGTGTTTTGGTAAGGGTCTATTTGGGATCATCTTGTTTGGGACTCTCCTGGGCTTGTCTGTTTCCTTCATTAGGTCAGGGAAGTTTTCAGTCAATGTTTCTTCAAACAGGTTCCCAAATCATTGCTTTCTCTCTCCTCTTTCTTTTTTTTCTTTTTCTTTCTTTCTTTCTTTTTCTTTTCTTTTTTTTTTTTTTTTTTTTTTTTTTTTTTTTTTTTTTTTTTTTTTTTTTGTATGTGGGTAGTTCCCTGGCCAGGAATTGAACTCAGGCCACAGCGCTGACCGCGCCAGCGCTGAAGCCTTAAGCTGCTATGCCACCAGGGAACTCCCCTCTCTCCTCTTTCTGATACTCCTATGATGCAAATGTTGTTCCTCTTGATATCGTCCCAGTCACCCCTTAAACTATCTTCGTTTTTTTGTATTTTTTTCTTGCTGTTCTGACTGGATGTTTTCTGCTACCTTGTATTTCAATTTGCTGATTTAACCCCCTGCTCCATCTAGTCTGTTGGTGATTCCTTCTATTGCATTCTGAATTTCGGTTATCATATCCTTCATTTCTGACTAGTCCTTTTTAATAATTTCTATGTCCTTCTTTAATGCTTGCTATCTCTCTGTTAAAGTTTCCAGTAAGTTTCTTGAGAATCCTTAAAATCATTGGTTTGAGCTCTGTATCTGATAGGTTGCTTGCTTCCACCTTGTTTACTACTTCTTCTGGAATTTTCTGCTGTTCTTTTATTTGAGATGTGGTTTTTGTCTCCTCATTTTGGATAACTCTCTGTATTTCTTTCTATATATGAGGTAGATCTGCTACACCTCCCAGTATTGCTGGATAACCTTATGTAGTAGGTGCTCTGTGGGGCCCTAGCACTGTCTTCCTGGTCACCTACACTGATTGTTCCTCTAGACACTGGTTTCATGCCAGTGCTGTGCCTGGAGCTATTCAGCAAAGTCTCTGAGAACATCAATGCCAGTCAAAGTCAGCCTGGGACTTTCAGACTTAGTTTTCCAAGAAATATTGCAGTGTGGGTGGGGCTGGCTGCTCACCAGAGTAAGTGCCTCTGGCATTGATGGAGTTGGGTGAGGTGGGGTCCCGTTGAGTTAGCAGGGTAAAGCAAGTAAAGCTCAACTGACTAATCAGATTCAGATTTGACTGTACAGGGGCAAGTACAACACAGAAAAGATGGCATCCACCATCCAGCTGCATGGAAAGAGGGTGCACCCAGGAAAAATGGGGACTGTCTTTCACCTTCTGCTCCAAAGCCACATACCTTAGTCTGTTCCCTGTATGCCTTCAATGCCACTTTAGTCACTGTTCCTCTGACAGAGCCCAGGATGACTACCCTTATGTTACTGAGTCTACGTGGGCATTTTAAGAGGATGTTTGGGTTTCCTGGAGCTTTCTGTCCCAACTGGGTGGTCGAAGTCTCCACTGTTTTTCACATTAATGTGGGGCTCTTCTTCCCAGTACCAGTTCTCCAGGCTACAGACTATTCCTTTGAGGGTGAATTCCATGGCTGAATTCCATGGATTCTCTACTGCCACTGGAGGTTTGGCTCCTTTTGCATCTGCACTCCTCTTACCAGTCTTGCCATAGTGTCCTTTTTATTTTGTGTCCATATTTATAAAGTGTCTGTTCAGCTAGACTTCAGATGGTTCTCCATGTTGATTGTTGAATAATCTAGTTGTAATATTAATGTGTTCACAGAATGAAGCAGGCAAGTCTTTACTTATTCCACCATCTTGGATCTCCCCTGAACTTCATGTTTAATTTCAAACATCTGTGTAAGTACTTTCCCACAAGATAGCCACCTTATCTCCATATACAAAAGCAATGTGCTGTGAATGTTGTTTATTTCTTCACATGGTGTTTTTAAAAATCTGGAGTTTTGTGGTTGTCACAATAAAATTTACAACTTTTAGAGCCACATTAAGAACATCTTTCACTTCACTAGAAAGAGGCTTGAATACAAGACTCTGTCTATGAATGAAAGAGTGACTCCATGGTACATGAGGAGATACTTCTTTAATTCAACCACATAGACCTATAAAACAACTTGACATAGGCTTGCCTCTGTCAATGCATATAGCATAACAATTTGACCAACTAATGTCCTTTTCAATAAAATAACCATTGATTGCATTAAAAAATCTTGACTTATGGTATGGTCTGTCAATGGACAACAAAACAACAGGTTTTTCTCAATTTCATTTCCCACCAAATATCTCATGATGATAAGCAAAATAGAAAAATCAACAACATCTACCCTTTCATCAACCTGGATCAAAAAGAATTTACCTTTTCTAATTCTATCAACCACTACGTCTTCAACAGCATCTTGAATTTGTCAAGACATTGTATTGTTTGAAAAAGAGATAATATTGATTTTTGCAGTCATGTTCTTCTCCACACATATAAAAAAATCATCTTGATACGAGGAGTAATTCATTCTTCAGCTATGGTTTTTATTTTTTAAACCACATTTAGCTATGCAATAAGCAATGTGGGATAAAACCTCAACTACATTCTCATTGTCTTTCTTGACATCATGTATGAAGTAACAGTTGGACGCTTTTTTAAGTGCCAACAATAGTGCATTTCTTTGTTTTAGATACATAAGATGTTTAGTTTCTAAATGTCACATGAGTAGAGAGGGTATCATACAATTGTTGGATAATATTTCTTCAAATACAACACACAAAGGCTTAGGACAGTCATCATCCCCTACAAGTGAAAACCTTTATTTAATATGTGCTTCAGAGTATTTCCTTTTCTTCTGTGTAGTGTCTGAGGCATGCATCTTTTTACTATCTCTCAGTGTGGCTATATTCATAGCTGCAGACACATGTTGAGAAGTACTTGGAAATGGGTTATAATTCACATCAAGTTTTGCTTTTTTAACCATTCCTATTTTCAACCACTGATCCATAACTGATGTGCTTAAAGATTACTGACAATGATAACTAAAACTATTTTAAACATTAAATTTAAAAACTACTTGAAAAAATCACAATAAAGACAATGTACTTACTTTTACTCAGTCAAAACTAAACTGATCAAATAGTCTGGCTATGGATGTATTTATATGTTTGGGGAAGTTTCAGAAATGTTATAAATAGATTGCTCTGAAATTGTTCATAATAATTGGTAGGAGAGTGGTTTGGGGGGGAGGGTTCACAGTCATACTCTCACCAATCATCATTTCTTAATGTGATAAAATTTTGAAGTGTCTCCATTAAGGGTGATTCAAACTTAACATCTATTATTCCATAGCTAATGTTTGAATTTTTTATTTACTTGTTTTGTCGCCATTACTGATTATTTTTCTATGCACCTTTAAATGGCCTAGCACCAACCCCCAGGGGTATGCATACCACTGCTTGGGAAATGATGCTTTAGACATATAAACTCTTGTACCTTAAGTATCTAAGATTCTGACATGATATGTTAACCAATCTAGTAGAATATTCATTATATTAGCATTTTAAATTGTTTTGCTTTTTGGCACATCAAGATAGGATGAAGAAAGACCATGATAATATTGTGCTATTCTTGTGAACTCTTTCTTATTATTGTTGCTTACACTGATTATAATTTTAGTATTTTGGTACATAACTACTCTGGCCTACTAGGACAGTTGGCAGTCTGCTGTTTAAGTTAGAAAATTTATTGTCTTCTGTTTTTACAGTTATTCTTTGTATTAAAAAAGACATGCTATTTATAAAACATGCCTGAATAAAAACAAAATGAATGAAAACAAAACATCAAAAGCAGAAGTTTTTGTTTAGATGATGAAAAGGACTAAAAAATCAGACTAAATTACTTCAAATTGGTAACTTCCAACTATAATTCTACTAAGTTATTGTTTAGAGCATTTTAATATCATGTGTTAAAAAATATATTTTTCTTTATAATGGCAAAGTAATGGTAATTTTGTCTTTCTTAAATCTTAGTAATTTTATGTACCAACACAATTGTCCATCACTGGAAATAAATTGGGAAAGTCTCAGAATAATAAATTTACTTTATTTTTAAGTACTCAATATCTCTGTGATATTGTAAATATAAAACATCTTCTGAACCTGCTCTGACAACTTTCACAATAATTTGAAATTCTTAACTAAAAGAAAATGTCAAATTAGGCTATGTGCGTAATTAACCCTTTTGCTGTGACATACCAATATATCTGAATGAGTATCTCCATCTACTGACTGCTGCATTTAAGTTAATCCCACAAGCTCAAAAAATCTTTTCCCTCTTACTATATGTACATTTATCTACATTTTTGTTATTCTTTCTTTCTTTCTCTTTCTTTCTTTCTTTTTTTTGTTTGTTTTTGTTTTTGTTTCCTTACAGCCAAAATAAGATTTATTGTAAGGGGTATGTGTTGGGCAAAGGACATCTGTTGCCTGTTATCAGGGCAGAAGTTCAAAACACCATGTCAATCACTGGATGGAAAATGCTTTACTCAAATAGAGCAGGGCAAGATGAGCTCCAACAGTGGGCTCCAGTCCCCCACGGCAACAAGTTTCTCCAACTCAGAGCAATTGGCTTCCATGCATTTCTCTTGTGCTGCGGTAGAAAAACCCTATCCTCTACCCACGGGGGACAGATATCAAATGGTGATAGTCCAGTTGCCACATAACACACATGCTTAAGCAGTACAAAGAAGTACACATTGAGTACACAATCAATTCCCACACTAAGTGATAAGTCCAGAACAGGCTATGGGATTTCTTATCTTTTGGTTAGAAAGTATTCTAGACCTAGAGTTCATTCTTATGTGGCTAGTTGCAGTTAAAACACTGCATGCCTTTGCCAACAGTATGAATAGCCTGTGAAACTGAAGAATGCACCATGGACATCATTTACATCAATAAATAAAACTTGGGTCTTGAAAAACACGTTATATCTCTGCCTGTTTCTTATCTCTGCTTGTTGGCCTCATTTGCTTCTATTATCAAATGACTTTTTCCTTGCAGCATAAGTCATGGCTACTGACAACTTCCAAGGACAATTCAAACATCTTGGAAAACAGTGAGGAAATAGAGCATTTCTCTCAGCTTCTACCTGAAAAATTCTCGGGAAGGACTCTAAAACTGGTCAGTGGTTCTCTCCTTGGACTGCATACTGTGGTCAGATACTGGAGCATTAAAATGGCTTAACCTGAATCATGTGCCCACCTCTGTGACCTGAAGAGGTGTACTATGTGCATGCTGGGAGGTGCGGTGGGGTATAGGTTGAGGGCGGCACCTCTATAGCACTGATGGGACAACTTAGGGAAGAGATCTTAACAAAAATTTTTCCAAACTGTTCATTTTACAGACAAAAAATGGAAACTTAGAAACAACCCAAGGTTGTTCAAGGTTGGCTGGGCATGGCCCTTCTGATGAAGTGTCATCTGGAAGGAGGCTTAATCTTCATGTGGTTATCCATGGAACACAGAGTCAAAAGGATCAAAATACTTTATTAAGTTCCCACCAGAATTCCAATAAATGTTTTAGTTGAATTAAATACCTTCAAAGAGATAGATAGAGCATAAGAAGGGCAGAGAGGGTCATAGAGTTTGCAATTTAAATACCTCAGAACTGTAATTTCCTTCAAATCCCAATGGCACATAATGTTCTCATGGGATTGACTTCTGAGGACAAGCTGTATGGACATAAACTTGGCAGGTTTGATCGGCCACCGCAGCAGTCTTGGGCATGACTAGGTGGAAGCTGAGGACAACTTCTCAAACTCTGCATGTAAGAAGAACCAGTTTTATGTATGCTTCTGAGCTCCCCCTTCTATCTTCCAGGTCCCTATAGAGTCTGCCCACCCCACACGTGGCCTGGTCTTATTTCTCCACAGGTTGCCAGTTCTCACTCTGGGGCAGTGTGGGAACTGGTAACCCATTGGGAGGTGTTCTGGGGGTGTGCTGCGAGTGTGGGAGTCACAGGCTAAGCAGAGTTTTTCTAGGTTTGGCAACTTAAAATATGACTTATAATGAAGACAAAAATTATGTCTTCATCGGGGTTGCACTTAATTTTTAAAATGTGTATCAATTGTTACACCTCTCTTGGCATTTCTTATTTTGTGTATACTTCACTCTATCTTAAAAAATTAGGTTAGCTAGTGTTTTACATTTTGTTTATAAATATTTTCAAGTGTTTGATTATAGCAATATCTCCTTGAATTGCAGTTTTAAACATCTGCTTGTTCTCTTGCTTTGGTATGC
This sequence comes from Lyroderma lyra, assembly GCA_004026885.1. Taxonomy (NCBI): domain Eukaryota; kingdom Metazoa; phylum Chordata; class Mammalia; order Chiroptera; family Megadermatidae; genus Lyroderma; species Lyroderma lyra. The sequence continues at coordinate 7,046 of PVJL010014839.1, forward strand.
TTTTCTGTGGACTCCAATAATATGTATATCAGATCTCCCTTGTCTAGCTTATTGTTTTCTGTAGAAGCTTTTTATTTCCTTTGTGATTTTTCTTTTTATTTAACAGTTTTTTATTATTAGACTTATTGGGGTGACATTGGTTAGCAAGAATTACATAGGTGCCAGGTGTACAATTCTATAGTGCATTGTCAACTTGTTGTATAATAAATTCACCACCCAGTGTGAGTTCTCTTTTCATCACCATATATTTAGCTCCTCCTCCCTCCTATCCCAGCCCCTGCTTCTTCAATCCCCTCCCCACTTGTCCCCAAATAAACATTAAATTATTGATTGTGTATATGGGTTTTTTGTATGTTTGTTTGTTTTTTCCTTGTTGCTTTCAGTTTTATATTCCACATATGAGTGAAGTCATACAGTTCTTTATTTTTTCTGTCTGGCTTATTTTGCTTAACATGATGATCTCTACGTCCTTCCATTTTGTTGTAAATGGCAATATTTCATCTTTTCTTATAGCTGAGTAATATTCAATTGTGTATATGTACCACAGCTTCTTTATCCAGTCATCTGTCACAGAGTACTTTGGTTGCTTCCATGTCTTGGCTACCATGAACAGCACTGCAAGACCATTGGGGTGCATAAGTCTTTGCAGACTAAGGTTTTCAAGTTTTTTTTGGTATGTCACCAGAAGGGAGATTGCTGGGTCATACGGCAACTCCATTCCCAGTTTTCTGAGGAACCTCCACATTGTCTTCCATTGTGGTTGTACCAGTTTGCACTCCCACCAGCAGTGTGTGAGAATTCCTTTTACTCCACATCCTCTCCGGCACTTGTTATTCCTTGTCTTGTTGATAATGGCCATTCTAACAGGTGAGAGGTGGTATCTCACTTTGATTTTGATTTGCATTTCCCTGATAGCTAATGAGGATGAGAATTTTTTCATATGTCTGCTGGCCATTTGTATTTCTTCGTGGGAGAGGTGTCTGTTTAGTTCTTCTGCCCACCTTTTAATTGAGTTGTTTGTTTTTTGTTGTTAAGTTGTATTAGTTCTTTGTATATTTTAGATATTAGACCCCTGTTAGATGCATTGTTTGTAAATATTTTCTCCCATTAAGTTGGCTGTCTTTTTGCTTTGTTGAGCATTTCTTTTGCTGTGCAGAAGCTTTTTAGTTTGATATAGTCCCATTTATTTATTTAGTTTTGCTTTTACTTCTCTTACCTTTGTGGTCATGTTCATGAAGTCTTCCTTGAGCTCCAGGTTTAGTACCTATGTTTTCTTCTATATAGTTTATTGTTTCAGGTCTTATATAAAGGTCTTTAATCCATTTTGAGTTAGTTTTTGTATATGGTGAGAGTTCACAGCTTAGATTTACTCTTTTGCATGGGTTTTTTCAGCTTTCCCAGCACCACCTTCTGAAGAGAATGTCTTTTCCCCATTGCATGGTTTCTGCTCTTTCATCAAAAAGTATTTGTCCATAAATTTGTGGATTTCTGGGTTTTCAGTTCTATTCCATTGGTCTATGTTTCTGTTTTTCTGCCAGTACCAAGCTGATTTGATTATTGATGCTTTGTAAAATAGATTGAAGTTGGAGAGTGTAATACCACCAGTCTTATTCTTTTTATGTAGTATTACTTTGTATTTCAAGGACTTTTATGGTTCCGTATAAATCTGATAATTCTTTTATCTATTTTGTGGAAGTATGATTGTGGGATTTTGATAGGCATTGCATTAAATCTGTAGATTGCTTTAAGGAAAATGGCCATTTTAACAATGTTAATTTGTCCTATCCATGAACACAGAATATCTTTCTATTTCTTTGTTTCTGCTTCAATTTCTTTCAAAAGTGTCTTATAGTTTTCCATGTATAAGTGTGTCATGTTCTCTGTTAAGTTAATTCCCAGGTATTTCGTTCTTTTTGTTATGATAGCAAAAGGAATTAAATCCCTTCTTTCTTTTTTTTTTTTAATCTGTTGGCTTTTTTTTAAAATTCATTTTTATTGTTAGACTTATTGGGGTGACATCTGTTAGCAAGGATTACATAGGTTTCAGGCATACAATTCTACAGTGCACTGTAAACTTGTTGTATAATAAGTTCTGAAGATTCGTTTTTTTTGTATATAGGAATGCTGTTGATTTTTGTATATTGATTTTGTATCTTGTGACTTTACTGTATTCATTTATTGTTTCTAATAGTTTCTTGGTGGATTCTTTGGAATTTTCTATATAAAGGATCATGCCATCTGCAAATAGTGACAACTTGATCTTTTCTTTTCCAATTTGGATAGCTTTTATTCCTTTCTCTTGCCTGACTGCTTTGGCTAGAACTTCCAGGACTATATTGAATAGCAGTGTGACAGGGAACATCCCTGTCTTGTTCCTGATTTTAGGGGAATAGGCTTCAGCTTTCCTACATTTTAGTATGATGTTAGCCAAGGGTTTGTCATATATGACCTTTATGTTGAGATACATTCCTCCTATACCTATTTTATTCAGTGTTTTGATTATAAATGGGTGTTGTATTTTGTCAATTACTGTTTCTGCATCAATTGATATGACCATATGATCTTTATCTTTTATTTTGTGGTGTATCGTGTTCATTGACTTTCATATGTTGAACCATCCTTGTGCTCCCAGGAATCCCACTTGATTAAGATGTATAATCTTTTTGATGCATTGTTGTATTGTATTTGCTAATATTTTATTTAGGATTTTTACATCTGTGTTCATCAGAGATATTGGCCTATAGTTTTCTTTTTCTGTGTTGTCTTTACCAGGTTTTGGAATTAGGGTAATGTTGGCCTCATGGAATGATTTAGGAAGTATTGCTTCCTTTTCAATGTTTTGGAAGAGTCTGAGGAGGATAGGCATTAATTCTTCTTTGAATGCTTGGTAGAACTCGTTGGTGAGACCATCTGGTCCAGGACTTTTGCCTCCAGGGTGATTATGGATAGTCAATTCAATCTCTTTGCTATTGATTGGTCTATTTAGATTATCCAGTTCTCCATGGTTCAGTCTAGGTAAGCTATAGGTTTCTAGAAACTTGTCCATTTCTTCTATGTTGTTAAATTTAGTGGCATAAAGTGCTTCACAATAATTTCTTATAATCCTTTGTGTTTCTGTGATATCATTGGTAATTTCTCCCCTTTCATTTCTAATTTTGGATATTTGTGTCCTTTCCTTTCGTCCTTTGATTAGTCTAGCCAGGGGTCTGTCAATTTTGTTGACTTTCTCAAAGAACCAGCTCTTTGTAGTATTAAGTTTTTCTATTGTCCTTCTGTTCTCTAATTGGTTTAGCTCTGCTTTAATTTTTATTATTTCCTTCCTTCTGCTGACTTTGGGAATTGGCTTCTCTTCTTTTTCTAGTTCTTTAAGATGGGATGCTAAAGTGTTTACTTATGATTTTTCTTGTTTCTTAAAAAAATTTTGTGTGTTTTCTTTCTCTCCTTTTTTTTCTTTTTTTCTTGTTTCTTAAGATAGGCCTGTAATGATAAAAATTTCCTTCTTATTACTTTCGTTGTGTCCCAATAATTCTGATATGTTGTATTTTCATTGCCATTAGTTTCTATCTATTATTTTTGTTTCTTTTTATATTTGTTCTTTTATCCAGTCATTTTTAAATAAGATGTTGTTTAATCTCCATGTATATGTGTTTTTTTCTGCTTTCCTTTTACAGTTGATCTCCAATTCCAAAGCTTTGTAGTCTGAGAATACACTTGGTATGATTTTGATCTTTTTGAATTTGCTGAGCCTACTTTCACATCCTAGCACATAGTCTATCCTTGAGAATGTCCCATGTGCACTAGAAAAGAAAGTATAGTCTCTTTTTGCTGGATGAAGTGTCCTGTAAGTTAAGTTATGTTCAATTGCTGTAATGTTTCATTTAGAGCTGATATTTTCTTATTTATTTTCTGTTTGGATGATCTGTCCTTGACTGTTAGCAGGGTGTTTAAGTCTCCCACAACGATTGTGCTTTTGTCAGTTTCTGCTTTCAGATCTGTTAGTAGTTGCTTTGTATATTTTGGTGCTTCCTGGTTGGAAGCATATATATTAATTAGTGTGAAATTTTCTTGTCATTGTATTGTGCCTTTTATCATTATGTTATGTCCATCTTTGTCTCTTGCTATCTTTTTTAACCTGAAGTTTATTTCATCAGATATCAGTATGGCAACTCCTGCTTTTCTCTGGTTACTGTTTGATTGGAGTATTGTTTCCCATCCTTTCACTCTGTAACTGTGTTTTTTCTTATGGCTGAAGTGTGCCTCTTGAAGAGAGCATATGGCTGAGTTTTATTTTTTAATCCAGTCTGCTACTCTGTGTCTTTTTATTGGTGAGTTCAGTTCATTAACATTTAGAATGATGATTGATATGTGAGGATTTCCTGTGTCCATTACTTTTTGTTGTTGTTTTGTTTATTTTTGTTTCTTTCTTCTTGCCCCAGCTCTATTCTATTTGTCCTGATGTTTTGTTTCAGGTTGAAAAGACTTCTTCAGTATTTCTTGAAGTGCCAGCCTCATGCTTGTGAATTCCCTCAGCTTCTGTGTGTCTGAGAAGGTCTTTTTTCCATCTTCATACATGAAAGGTAATTTTGCTGGATAATTTATTCTTGGCTGTAAGTTTCTCTCTTTTAAAGTTTTGAATATTGGACTCCACTCCCGCCTGGCTTGTAGAGTTTTTGCTGAGAAGTCTGATGCCAGCCTGATGAGTTTTCCTCTAAATGTTATAGTTCTTTTTTTCCCTGGCTGCCTTGAGAATTGTCTGTTTTTAGTTTTTGACATCTTTAGTACCATGTGTCTTGGAGAAGATCAGCCAGGGTCCAGGTATCCAGGGGACCTGTTTTCTTCTTGAATTTGTGGTTCCAGATCTTCCCATAGGTTTGGAGAGTTCTTATTCACTATTTGTTTGAGTATGTTCTCTGTAGAGTATTCAGCTCCTTCTTCTAATTCTAGTATCCTGATGTCATTTTGTTTCATGCAGTCAGATAGTTCTTGCAGAGTTCTTTCAATCTTTTTGGTTCTATAGCTCCTCTCTTCCTCTTTTTGAGATGTTTCCATGTTCTGTTCTTTGATATCACTAATTCTTTTCTCTATCTGGTTGGTCCTGTTTCCTATGGCAGTTATTTCATTTCTCACTTCTTTTATTGTATTATTTATCTCTCAAATTTCCATCTTGATCTTTCTTACATTTTGAATTTCTTTGTTAAATTGTTGCTTTTATTCACAAATTTCCTTTCTTATGTCATTCATCTCAGCTATGGTGTTCTACCATTATGTTTTCATTTCTCTCAGAGCCTTTAGAATGGATACTTTAAATTCTCTGTCACTTAGTTCAGAAATGTCGAGGTCTATGAAACTATCTTCTGGACACATTTCATCTTCTTTCTGAGCAACTTTAGTTTTTAAGAAATTCATAACGTCTGCTGGGTTCTTCTTCTTTGGCATGGGGGCTTTATATTCAGCAGAGCCCAGGAGCTCTTTCCTTCTCTGATAAGTATTTCTTTGGTGTCTTGCTGTAGGGCTGCCACTAGGTAGCACTGAGGGTGGGGGCAAGTTTTGGGAGAGAGAGGGGGTATTTGAGCCTTATCTCTGGTCTTTAGCTGGGTTTGGATGTGGGGCGCACCTATTCACAGTCTCTCTGCTTCCTGTAGTTCATTGGGAGACTGTAGGAGAGGGGAGGGACCAACAAAGCGTGCATTGGGGTAGCTTCACCACCTGCCCTTTACTGAGGAAGCTGGGGGAGATGAGGGCAACTGGTGGGATGCAGGCTGAGGTCACTGTTGCTGGCTGGGGTGAATGCTATCAAATCCGCCTTTCTTCCTGTGCATGTCCCAGCAACCCATCTCCACAGCAGCCACTTGGGTGAGTCTGCAAACACGTACCATGTGAGAGTGCTGTGCATGCATGAGCCATGGGTCTAAATCCATGGGTCTGATGTCATAGGTCATGCAAAGGCAGCTAGTGTCCCTCTGCCATGGTCTGGGAACCATAGCCTTGAGGAGGAGCCATTGTGTGCATGTGCTTTGGGCCACAAGGGCTCTGGGAGCTGATGTGCTGTCTCTGGGGACCCACCTCAGTCTGTGGCTGTTCAGAGTCCTTGCTCTGCCTTCTTGCTACTCAAGAGCTTAAGAGGCAACAGACTGGGGTAAGGCCCAGCTTCCCCATGATTTGCCACTGTTCAGCCACTTCGGCTTTCACACTTGTCACCTCTTGGCCTCCTCCCTCACGTGCACTGTGATATTCCTGGATTTCTGTCCAGCTTCTATTTCCTTTAGTCAGCAGTGATGGCATCCTGTCATGATCTGTCTCTGCTCCCTCCCCTCTCTCCTGCTCTACCCACTATCTCCAACATTCAGGTGTTTTTTGTTTTTGTTTTTGTTTTTTTTGCAATACATGGATTTCTCAGCTGTCACTATGTCACTCAGGGTCCTTTTTCTTGGCTCCTGGGCACCCATTCAATTGGGTTTTCTGGGAGAGGCTTTAGGGACCTCTTACCTTGTCACCATCTTGCCTTCAGGTCCCTATTTTTGTGTTTTTCAGAAATGAATAACAATGAAATCTTTAATGCTTTCATTTATTTGAATAAAATATACCACCTTAACTGTATTTACTTAAAAATATAAATACTGTAATTATTTTAAAATTCTTATTCAGTGTGGAACAGTTTCAAGAACTTTCTCCATTTACAAGATTTTAAAATATATTTTGCTGAGTCTCGCACTATCAACAACAAAGATGTTTTGTATGTCATATTGTGTAACATTTTGTAATAAATTTTTTATGTTATTGATGCTATTAGATTCTAATTTTTTTGTACTTAAATCTAATTGATGCCACTTAGTATGTTTTGAGTATTTTTTGCCAAAATTCATTATAATTGTAATTTGTTATCATATAACAAAAATTTAAAATAAAAATGTCATTTATATACAAAGCAGCTCAAGATGTTATTAAATACATAAAATAGTCAAAATATCAACTTTTTATTTTTGTGGCTTTTTGTCACATTTAAAAAATACCTGAAGTCAATTAGACAGTGAAAGGGTTAAAACGTTTTAAGTATTTTTTTCTTTTTATATAAAGGGATTCTAAACCATTTACTATCTATCAAATATCAACTACAAATAGAAAGTATATCCAAATATAACATTAATTCTTGGAACTACATTAATTATTATGACTGCCACTTTAACTGATATCATAAATGATAATGTGCAGTATAAGAGAGAAGAAAGTACAAACATAGGTTTGTATGATGCTAATAAGTGCTACTACTTATTAGCTTCATAACCTTGAGGAAGTTATCTAAACCTTCTCAATCAATTTTCTTAACTGTAAAATGGTGAATTAGAAATAACACATATAAATAACGTGTGGTACATATTAGCTACTCAGTCATAACCAAAATCAGCTCTCCTATCTCTCACATATGTAAATCTTGTCATGTAAGAGATGCTTAAATTTCATAAATTTGAGGATTTTTTCTTATGTTTTCAAATGAGAGTGGTGGTGTTAGAAATAATTTTACATTATCCACCTCTTGCCACAATGTACTATGTAACAAATTATCTCAAAATGCAGTAATTGGCAACAATGGGAATTATTGTCATGCTTTCAGGTCTACAGTTACAACAGGCTCATCCCTGCAGGTCTGATTTAGGTGGCAAGGTCAATTGGTCTCAGTTTCAGGTTGTGCATTAAGTTCAAGTTGGCTCAATGTGACCGGAGGCCCACTCATAAGAAGCAATATCTACTTTAGGTGAGCTCTTCTTGTGGTAGATCACCAGGCACAAGAAGTCAAATAAGCTATTTAAACACATCTATTAATATTTTATGATAAAGCAAGATTGACAAGGTGAAGTCTCAGTGAGATGGAGAAGTATATTCACAAAAGGCAGAAGGTGAAGAAATATTTGTAGAACACTCAAAATATTACTGTATTTCAAAATATGGGGAATAGAGGAAAGAATAAAAACAACTTAGGTAATCAGAATAGAAAGATCAAGCAAGAGTGTTACTAGATTTTAATCATATTTCAAAAGAAATAGAATTAGATAAAGGAGACAAATAAATAAAAGGAGTTAAAAAGGACAAGGTACTTTTGAAGACTGAAATGCAATAATACTAAAGAGGCAATATTCTCCCTAGAAATTATGTTAAAAGCAGCAGTTAGTCTTAAAAAGCAGAATGTGCATTTAACTTTCTCACAAATAGAGACAGAGTACAGTTATTAAAATGGACTTATGTGTTCAATATTCAGACTTATTCAGGCACAAACTAATTGCTCTTGCATCATCTCTGAAAAAGATATATTATTCATGCAATAAAGTTTGTGGTTAATTGAAACCCAGGAAATGATTAGTTTGCATGAAATAATCTATTTCCACATAATGTAAAACAATTTTGGCAATGTCTATTGATATGAAACAAACATATTTTTATCTAATGAGTTAATTAAAATAGATCTATGAGAATACTCATTCTTTAATAAATTATTAGCTTTGGTTTCACTACTGAGTAGTTTGTTTTAAAAAAACACTAAAACATCTATTAATTCAGACTTCATAATATCAGATTGAGTCTCCTGAATAGACTGAATGAATACAATTTTATAATAAAAAATTACAATTAATTTTCATTTGTGTTCAATCAACAAATTACCTACATGCTGACAGTATAAAGATAAATTAAAAAATAAGAATCTCTACCCTAAAGAATTTCAGAGAAAACATATATAATGTATAATTTTATACAATATGTTAGGAGTTGAAATTGCAGAATGTTAAAAAATATATAAAGTCATTTTCAGTACATGGAAAGTGAGATATCATCAGTGTGGTGGTATTTGGTGAAAGGTAAGTTGAAGTTGCTTAGGTGAGGGTTGGTAAGGGGCATTCAGATAGAGGGAACAATGAATATGGAATGGCATAGAGACATGACAGATGATAGTTGTGAGAAATGAGCCAGCCAGCATGGTTTGCAGGAAAGTAGTAGGAGACATGGTTGGAAGCATAGAGTCAAAATTAACAGATACATTAGTCAGGCTGTCTGCCCTTTTTACAGCCCTTCTCAAGACTCTCGGCTGCCCCAAGATGACCAATTATTTCTAGGCTCACAAAAATTCTGAAAACTGTTTTAGTTGGTGTTTTGAATTAAGAGCATAAGAGTATGTAGGAAATCTTGGGACAACCATTTAATTCCTTAAGCATGTAAAATCAGCAGAAAAAGTTAGTCCTAATGGACAGAATAAAACACATAAAGTGAGAAGTGGGAACAAAAGCCAATGTGAGCACGGGAATAAAGGAAAAAAGGAAGACAGCTAGTTTGATTCATAATGCTTCCCAGATCCTCATTCTGGGAGCCTGTGAAGTCAGTAGTATGATACTTTCAGCTTGAACTCTTGGAGAGTTCTTTTTGGTTTAAGTTAACTCACTTGTAATAGATTCAACCAAACCATCTTTCTAAGTCAGTTTCAAACTTTTGCCTTTGACAAGTGATTGGTAGGAAAATATTTAAATATTATAATTATTGTATCATGTAATAACATCAATAATGATAGCCCAGATTTACTATGTGTTATTGGGTAACAAGGTACTATGTGAGCATACTTTATAGGTAGTGACACATTGAATACTCCAAAGAAGCTAGGTCAGGTATTATTATTGAACCCAATGTATAGATGAGTAAACTAAAATTGGAGTAAACCAGTCTAATACAAGGTTTATGTGCCCATCAACAACAAAGCCTATTAGAAAGACTAATGTTTTGATTTGGAGACTGATAAGAGTCAGAAAAGCCAGTTCAGAGATTGCTGTAACATATGCAGGGTATGGGCTGGCATGGATTGAATGAGATGAACTGAGTGAACTAGGGTAGTGATAATGGGAATGATGGGAAGATGACTGATGAAGGAGATATTTAGAAAACAGGAATAAGCTATAGAGAGAGGAAGAATAGTCAAAGGATTCTTTCCTGATTTCTGGCTAGAAGAAGAAGTAGGTAGTGTTGCTATTTCATGCTCTGAAAGAAATAACACATTAGTGAAGGCTGAGAAGTGTCTGGAAGCAACACTGCCTTTGTCACTATAATATCTGCAGGTCTGAGGTTGAGGCCCTCACTTTGTCTATTTACTTCTCTCCCTCAGCTTCTTACAGTTTCCCTCTCTCAACTTCACATCCAGAATTTGGGAAGCTTATAGATTATAAAATAGATCTATACCTATCTACCATCTATCTACCCATATATCTATCATCTATTTATCATCTATTTCTCCTCCTCCTCTTCTGCCTTCTCTTCTATTACCCTTGTTGTTGTTGTCATTATCATCATCATCATCATCATGATCATGGTTTTCATCATCATTTCTTCTCCAAAGTTTATTATCTTCTACTTTCCCCAGATACCTAGACATTTGAAACTCAAAAAATGTGGTTATACTCTATTCTACCTACCTTTCTTTGTTATTTTGTTTTGTCATCCATCATTGAGGCATTGCATGGAGAATGTTTTCGTAACCTAAAGGTATAAATGGCCAGCAGAAGGGAGAAACTAATGAATTAAAGTAACATAAGGGACAATACTTTAAAATGTAATCTTTCCATGTTAGTTTCTTTTAGGGAGAAGGTGGAGGTAAGCTAATTAATGTTAGCATAAGGAGTAAGTAAAGGGTGGAGAAGTAAAGTATAACAAAGACAAATATACATAATTTTTTCAGTAGTTTCCATTGGAAGAGAGTAGAAAATGGGCTGCAATTAAAGCATGAAATTGAGTGAGGTCAAAACTTTAACTTGAGTGAACAGATGAAAATTTGGACACTGACTGCTTCTACATGCATTTTTTCTTGAATCTCTATTTCCTTTCGCCTCTGCTCTTTCTTGACTCCACTTCCCAACTCATACTCAGCTCTTGCACTCTTTATCTTTTTACCTTTACCCAACATTGCCTCATCTATTGACCTTCTGACTCAAAAGAAGAGGACAAATGTTAATATAGCCCACACTGATCTCCAGTCGTTCCTTATTAAAATTTAAACTGTCTCTGAACACCAGATTAATTTTCCTACAGGAGTTTTTTGGTAATGTCAGTGCTGTGTCCAAATACTTTCAACGCCTCCCTTTTGTCCAACATATGAAGCTTAAATGCCTTGGGCTGGTATTTGATGTCCACCATGATCTTTCTCCAGCCAACCTTTCTCATTTTTCTTTTGATGATGTCTCAGAAGTGACTTCAGTATCTTTTGGAGCTTTGCAGCAATTATTATAAATAAATGTATTGTATTTATTTTTTACTGGGATATTGAAGTGACTCAGTACAGATTTCTAGTTAATAAAATGTAGATATAACAAATCTTTTTATATATCTGTTTGTATTTTTTCTTAAATGTTTATATTGAATTATAAAGTAGATCTTAAAAACAAATTAGTTTCTTTTTAGCAAAGTTCAGTTTAGAACAGTCATTACAGCATTTACAATAGAAAAATAACCACAAAACAATCTAAAAGTTGAAAAATTTTTTTGTAAGACATTTCTATTTTTCTAGTCATTCTCACTGACAAAAACTAACCCTGCTCTATAAATTATTATATTGTTATTGTCAAGAGGGTTCCATTACTAAATTACAACATTTCTAAATTCTGTTTCATTGTTTCTTTTATAGTTACAAAGAAAAACCCAAAGCACTCAATTGTTTTATTTATTTATTTATTTATTTTTGGCTTCATAGTCATTTTTTAATGTCCTAAAGAAAATATCCTCAGCAGGCCGTGAAAACAATACCCTGTACATTTCCCTTTCCTATGACTGATAAGATGTTCTTCTTTGCGTGAAAGAATAACCTAGAGTCTTCCCTGCCCCTGGGGATTTTCAGGCTGTTTCTTCTCCTCATAGTTAGTTTTATTGATGGGTTTACTTTTATCTGTTGAGGGGTTTAGGACATCTCTATTTATAATTCTCCAAGTCTTGTCTAAACTCCTGAGGGGTTCTGCTTGCTCATCCACTGTTTCTCTCCTTTCTCGTAAAGACTTTGGTGTAAATCCAGTGTTGCCCTTCAAAGTAGGCAAGTGGTTATTAACAGGACTTGATACTCACTAATATACATACTGCCATGCATCATCTCTTTGTCTTTTTGTTACTCAGATGCCAACAATTGCAGCACTGGTCTTTAACTGTGACTTTTCTTCTATTTTAGGTGCATTTTTCGTTAAGAATAAAAATACATATACACTTTGTACTTTAATATGAATTGACTGTATAAAAATAATTTTAGGTTGGCATTGTGTTTCAAATGAAAATGCCTTCATTTTTAAAACAATTTTATTGGAGGAAAAGTCTGTGTGTATCAATTACTGATTGTTTCCTACTTTCTTCACTAATAAAAAGTTATAAATACCTAGGACTAAATATCACATATTGATTTGAAATAGGGGCTTTGACTTTGTGATGGCTTTAAAACATGGCCATGAATGCTATGACACTTCTGGCATAGGTTCTAGGTTCCCTCCTCTTAAATCTTGGTAAGCTTGTGACCCTTTTGACCAATAGAGAATGATAAAAATGACACAATGTTATCACAAAGGCTAGGTTATGAAAGACCATGAAGCTCCTGTATAGCTTTTGGGAACACTTAATCTTGGATTCCTGAGCCACCATTCTGGAAGCCTGACTATCCTGAAAAGCTATATTTGAGAAAGCTTCTACTATAATATATGGAAAGGCTACATGTGGTCATTTCAGTTGACAATCCCAACTGAGCCCAATTTTTGAGTGTCCCCTGAAAAGCTATCAAATATGTGAGTGGATTGGAATTCCCATATAGCCAATGCCCCCACATATGTATGATCTTCCCAATTATCAGTATTGTTCAACAGAGTAGTGCATTATTTTTTTGCCCCAAAGATGACTCTCCAATGACACATCATGATTATACAGAGTCCATATTTTACATTAGGGTTCACACTTGCTATTATATTCATGTGGGCCTATTTCTTGGCTCCCTATTGGTCAAATCTTTCACCAATACCACACTGTCTTGATTACTGTAGCTTTATAGTAAACCTTGTAGATGTACATTATCAGTCTGCCAACTTTGTTCTTCTCCTTCAATATTGTGTGGGCTATTCTGAGTCTTCCCCCTCTATATAAGCTTTAGAATCAATTTGTTGATATCTTGCTGGAATTTAGATTGGGATTGTACTGAACCAATATATTCAGTTGGGAAGAACTGACATCATTACAAGATTGAGTCTTCCTATTCATAAACAAGGTATAGTTCTTGATTCAGTTATTCTTTGACTTCATACATCGTGTTCGTGTTTTGTTAGATTCATACCTCAGTAATTTGTTTTTTGTTGTTAATATAAATGGTATTGTGTTTTTAATATCAAATGCCATTTGTTCATTTCTAGCATAGAAAAAGAATTGGCATTTGTACACTAACCTTGTACCGTGCAACCTTGCTGTAATCACTTTGTTACTCAGATGCCAACAATTGCAGCACTGGTCTTTGCTGTGACTTTTCTTCTATTTTAGGTACATTTTCCCAGTGGTCTTTTGGATTTTCTACATAGATAATCACATCATCTGAGAATAGAGACATTTTGATTCTTCCCAATCTGTGTATTTTTTTTTCCTAGTCTGACTGAATTAGCAAGAACTTCTTGCACAATGGTAAAAAGAAGTGGTTAAAGGTGACATCTTGTCTTATATCTGATCTTATTGGGAAAGCTTTGAATTCACACCATTAAGAATGATGTTAACTGTAAATTTTTGTAGATGATCTTTTTCAAGTTGGGGAAATTCCTCTCTATTCCTAGTGAATTGTGAATTTTTATTATTTTTTATGAATGGGTGTCAGATTTTGTCAAATGAGGTCTTTTTAAATGCTACAATAATTCTGAGTGTCAGATGTGATTATGGTATTAAATTTCTAATTTTTAGTTTCCTCATCAGTAAAAAGATAACAGTAATGGTGTTTTTGTTGTTAGCTTTTTCAAAATAATTTAAAAAGAGAATGCATATAATAGTGGCTCAGGTGTAGGATTTAATAAATGCTAGTCATTATTACTATTACAAGCAATAATAATAAACATTCTTTTTTTTTCTTTTTTGTCTCCCACTACCACAAATTATGCAGTCATGTTTCCCACACTTGGGGAAATCACAGGGGTCAGCACATCCAGAGTGCGATGGCTAAGCCTCGCCCTGGGAAAACCACCTTTGTGATCATGGTATCTCCCCTGCCAGGTAAGTATATATAATAATAAACATTCTTTTGGTTTTAGTGAGACTAACAATTGATTTTTATAAATTATGGTAAAATATACATAATGTAAAATTTACCATCTTAATCATTTTATGAGAATACAGTTCAATAGTGTTACCAATCTCCAGAATTTTTTTTATCTTGCAAAACTGAAACTACATATCCATTAAACAATTTCAAGTCTTCCTTCCCTCTAGTCCCTAGTAATCACCATTCTACTTTTTATTTTGACTACTCTAGGTACCTCTTATAATGAAATAATAGTCTATTTCTATTTTTGTGATTGACATTTCACTTAGCATGATCTCCTCAAGATTAATTCATATTGTAGCACATATCAGAATTTCCTTTCTTTCTAAGGCTCAATACTGTTGCATGGTATGTATATATCACACTTTATTTATCCATTCATCTATTAGAACACCTTAGTTGCTTCCACCTTTTGGCTATTGAAAATAATGTACTTAAAATGAGTGTACAAATATTACATTGAGACATTGATTTCATATTCTTTGGGTACATATCACAAAGTGGAATTGCTGTAGGATATGGTAATTCTATTTTTAATTTATTGAGAACCCAAAATGCTTTTTTCCATACTGGATGTACCATCTTACATTTCCACCAACAGTGCACAAGGGCTCTAATTTCTCCATGTCCTCACCAACACTTGCTATTTTCTTATTTTCTGGGGTTTTTTGTTTTTGTTTTTTTCCTGGTAGTAGCCATCGAGGTGGGCATAAACAGTATCTCATTGTGGTTTTGATTTGCATTTCCCTAAAGATTATTGCTGTTGGATATCTTTTTGTGTGCTTATTGGTTATTTGTATAAGTTCTGTGGGGAAATGTCTATTTGTCTTTGCCTATGTTTTAATTTTATTTTCTTTATGCTGTTGTTGAATTGTAAGTGTTCTTTATATATTCTGAATATTAACCCCCTTATCAGATATGTGATTTTAAAATATTTTCTCCTACTGTGTGTGTTGCCTTTTCACTCTGTTAATTGTGTAATGATTGCTTTTTAGCAAATACCTTGATCTATTATTAATTCAAAATCAAGTTTTGAAAATGAATCATCATAAATGTAAATATGACAGTAAAATTAATTTAGAATCAAGAATGACTCTCATTTTAAATCAGACTTTATTTTGAAATTCACAGAATGGATAGTTCTGATACAGCAATTAAGTAAACAAAGGAATAT
>PVJL010014840.1:0-26474 GCA_004026885.1 Lyroderma lyra
ATACAGCACAAGAGAAAAAGATGCAATCAAGAGACACAGCAGATATCAGAAGAATGAGGCTGCTGCCAGTGAAACCAAGTATATTGCTGGGTTAGGACCTGTTTGTTTATATTTTTCTCTAGATAGTAACACACAGAAATACCCCACTGCTCAATAGGAACCTTGAATAACTGATCCTATTAGTCTAGGTTCTCATAAGTCCCAAAGAAAAAAATACTGGTGTTCCTTCTGTTTTGGATATTCTCTTATCTAAGAGCTCAAATTAGTTTCTAATTTGTTAAATACACTAGAAATTATATCAGTTAAACGCTTTACAACAGGGAAGAAACTACAGAATTCTGAAACTAAAATAATTAAAATTTAGATTCTCTTCACAGCTGTTAATGTAAAAAGTGAACCATTTTCCAAGTCGAAATACAATACCCTATGTTTCCTAATACCTGCATGGGGTTCAATATTGACTATTTTCATGGGCATAACATAGAAAGTTTGCAGACCAGTTCACACTGTACATGTAGCAGGTCATGATTTGCCCTTGTGCACTGATATGTATGTGTGGAATACCTCTATCAGTTACTGAAACCTATTTACCACAATGGAAGAATGAGGCAGTATTACTGCATATGGGCCTTAATCTACAAATGTCCTGTCACCTACATGCAGTTCCCTGTCCACATGGCTAACTTTTCAAATATGTTTATTTTTAAATTGTGTATGTTCTTAATCAGCCTGTCTTATATCTGACAATCATGTAACCATAGTGTGATGAATAAGATTCGAGTGACTAATTCCACTTTATACAAAATGACCATGCTGAGTGGGTTGACCTATATCTCACACTAGTGGGTGTTCTCTCCATTTATAGGATCTTTAAGACAGGCTATAAGTACATGTTTAATTAACTAAGGTGAATAAAGGCACCACTAAAGAAAAAAATAAAATGATAAACTGAAATCAATACATTACCCATGAACATGGCTCTTTATTATCATGTTCAACAATTGTGTATAATACATGTTTGCTGCTGCTGTACTTCTAGACAACAGGCAATATGGGAGGGAGACTTGTCTACACCAGCATCACCACAGACGAGTGAGGAATGCACTGGGCTACATCAGGACAGCTGTGACATCTCTAAGTGATAGAAAATTTTCAGGTCTATTTGAGTCTTTTGGGATCATGGTCATATATACTGTCTGCCATTGACAGAAACTTCATTATGTGACATGGGGCCATATATACAGACGAATGAAACTAAATTAAGAATCCAGAAATTAACACATCCACTATCTATGGTTGTTTGACAAGGGTCAACAACATTAATTAACATAACGTCTTTTCAAAAACTAGTGCTGGGTAACTGAATAACCATCTACAGAGAAATAAAACTGGACCCTTACACTTCCTCACAAAAGACTCACTGAAGATAGAAAGATAAAAGGCTTAAATGTAGGAGGTTAAATTCAAAACTCTACAAAAAAAAATATCGTGATGAATCTTCATGATGTTGGATTTAGCAATGGTTCATCAATCTGACACCAAGCACAACAAAATGAACGACAAATGAGATTTCCTCAATATTAAAAACTATTGTGCATCAAAAGAAGCTATCTGGAAAGTGAAAAGACAGCCTATAGAATAAAAGGAAATAGGTGCACATTACATAATGTATCTGATAACAGTCTGTGGTTCAGAATATACACAAAATTTTACCAATCAACAGAAGACGAACAAGTAATTTTGGAAGCAGACTTTAACAGGTCTTTCTCCGGAGAAGACATACAGTTTGTCAATAGGCACACTTTAAGATGTTAAACGTCATTAGTTATGATG
This sequence comes from Lyroderma lyra, assembly GCA_004026885.1. Lineage (NCBI taxonomy): Eukaryota > Metazoa > Chordata > Mammalia > Chiroptera > Megadermatidae > Lyroderma > Lyroderma lyra. The sequence goes on from PVJL010014840.1 coordinate 1,834, forward strand.
GAAATGCAAGTTAAACCCTCAGTATAACAGACACTGGAATGGCTATAATTTAGAAAATGAACAATTGTTGACAACGATGCAGAGAAATTGGAAACATAAACATAACCTGTGCAACAGAAAACACTAGTCTGCATGTACAATACTTTCACATTTTGTCAAAAAACAATTACCATATGGATGAACTTTACTCCCAGATACATGCACTGAAAAATTTGAAAGAAGTGTTCAAAACTTACCAATCCATGAATATTTAGAGCAGCAGTATTCACCACAGCCAAAAGCTTGAAACAATTTAAATGTCCATCAATGTGGGAATGAATAAGCAAAATGTGCTAAATGCATAAACTGAATTACTCTGACATATAAAGGAATACATTAAAATGGTCAGCCTCTGTGGAAAATTGTGTGGAGGTTCCTCAAAAACTTAATAATATAGATACTGTATAATCCAGCAATACACTTCAGGTTATAGAGTCAAAACACTTGAAAGCAAACCCTCAAACAAATTCTCTGTACTCCCATTTTCATAGCAGCATGATTCACACAAGTCAAAAGATAGAAGCAACCCAAGGGTCCATTGACAAATAAATGGACAAAAATTGTGGTGTATACACAAGGAAATATTCAGCCTTCACAACTAAGGAAATTCTGACATAGGCTACCACATGAGTGAACTTGAAGTGACTATGCAAAGTGAAATAAGACAATCACAGAAGGACAAATACTACATGATTCCACTTCTGTGAACTATGAACCAAAATAAAATTCAAAGACAGAAAGTAGGATGTGGTTTCCAGGGGCTTGAGAGGAAATAGGAATGGGGAGTTAGTGTTTTATGGATACAGTTAAAATTAAGGAAAGTAAAGTTCTAAAGATGGATGTGGTAAAATTTGCATGAAAGCGTAAATGCAATTACAGCCATAAAATGGAATGCTTCAAGTGGTTTAACCAGTAAATATTGTGCTGTATGTAATTTACCAAAAAGAAAAAATAATGAGACACTGATATGTGTCATGTATGAAACATACAACTTGGATGAATGTGAACACATCCTGAGTGAAAGAAGCCAGGCAGAACAGCCACCAGGATCAGAGTCATTCCTGTGCTTTAAATCCATCAAGGTTGTGACCACGAGGGAATGTTTCAGTAACAGTTCCAGAAAAATAGGATCAGATCGAAATGGAAGGAGACATTTTACACAATTGGGACAGGAGGTGGGAGATGAAATGGGGATGTGGATTGGACTGTCACGTGGAAACCACAATGACATCCTCATCTGTGGGCTGTTTGGATGAAACACAGGTGGTGGTGCATGCGAGACGCCAATATGGGAAAGCAGTGACAGCTGCAGAACACGAGTGTAGAGACAGAGCATCTGTACTGCTACTGAATATTTTTTGGATTGCTGAAACTACTGGAATATAAATTACAATTCTAAACATCCATGTCAATACCACACCAGAGAAGCAGAAAAAATGTCAGCATTGGGTGTTGAAGCCAAGCCTTGTTCAAAGCCAGTTCACGTACAGTGGAGGAGCTAATATCCTTGCAGCAGTCTGCATGTCACCTAGAGGTGCTGGGGAAAGGATGGATGAGTAGCCACTGTGCCTTGTGAGACATGGATGAACTGGGAGGTAATAGACACAGCAGGATATATAATCCCAATTTTGAACACAAAATAACTATAGTAACCAATACAGGGTAACACTGGCATATAACCAAATACACTTATCAGAGATGCAGAATGAAGCCAAAATTGAACCTGCATAAATGACTCTGGGAACACTGGCAGGAACACACAAAACAATGGAACTAAACACTATCTTATGTCACAAAGAAAACTAACAATTTTCCATAGCAAGATCTTCCGTTACTGAGTCCTGGGAGTCAGACACCCCTGCTCCATCCCCTCATCAGAGTTCACTCACAGGCAGCTTCACCTTTCTTGTTCCTCCCTTGTCCTCTGCTCCTGAGGAGATGGTGAGATACAGCAGGTGCAGAAGGAGGCCCCACATTGCCTCAGAAGCTTCAGGGCCTTCAGGGAGAATATTGAGGTAAACCACGCTCCCTCAGGATAGAGGCCACCACAAGCCACAGAGAGGCATCATGGCGACTCTCACATGAGGCTTGACCCCAGATTTGGAAATAATAGCAGTGATGCTCCCCACAACCCTGGGCTGGTGTCTCACTTTCAAAACTTAAATGACATCAGCCTTTGTGGAAACTTTAACTTTACTAGCCTAAGTCTCTACCTAAGCACAGATGTTTACTATCAGAAAGGACGTGGATATATTTATACACACACACACACACACACACACACACACACACACATTTCATCAAGGTTAGGAACACCTATGCCCAATGCCCCACCACCCACTGACAGTAAGAGTAACAGCAGCAGTGTTGTGCCACTTGGGACATTAGGCCTTATTTTCTGTGAAGGCAAATCCCATCATCACAAGAAACCAGTTGTCCTGACGAAGAGACTAACCAGAAGATCCTCATGAAACTCAAGAGAAAGTACAGTGGTCCTTTAGGTATAGGGGAAAGGGAAAGGGAGCAGGGGAGGGTGGGACAAACAGTAAATAGTTTTGGAAGTATTAACACCTTCTAAAGCAGTGGTGTTCAACATTTTGACTTCCCTGAGTGACATTGAAAAAACATTCGTGGGCCACACACAAAATACACTAAGACTAACAATAGCTGATAAAATAAAATAAAAAAAAAAACAATAAGTCCAAGCATAATTTTCATGATGTTTTAGAAAGTCACAAATTTGTCTTGGGCCACATTTAAAGCCATCCTGGGCCATATGTTGGACAAGCTTGTTATAGAACCTTTCCCTATGGTAGTGAAAAGGAAGAATTGACAGCCTTCACACAGCAGTTTTCCAGTAGAGACAATGAATATTAGACAGTAAAAGCAGGTAAAAGAGAAGCAATCAAAGTTGGCAAAACTCTTTTAACATAAAGCTTGTTTAAATATTTCAACATCTTTAGTATTAAAAAACCCTCATACACACACACACACACACACACACATACACACACAGAGAAACAGAGAGAAAGAGAGACAGAGAGAGTGACAGAGAGACAGAAAGAGAGAGAGACAGAGAACAAACTACTGTGTTGAACAGATTGTTTCTCAAGAGGAAAAATGATAAGAACCAAACCTGAAACGACTATTTATTCAAAGAGAAAATATGAAATAAATGATAAATAGAGTTTGTCTTTCCACAAAAAGAAACAACCAATAAAACAACTTACTCCCTCACCAGCGAACAGTACTTTCTGTCAGGATACTGTTAACAGACTCCAGAGGAATAAATTCTAAGTAGGTTACTTAAAAAGGAAGAAACAATGAGTTTTCTTATAATGAGACAACCCTGATAATACTAGATCTAAATACATTTAAATAAAATTAAAGTATATTTTACAGTATAAGTATGAATCTGGATTGTTTTTCTAAAGGTAGCAATTAAGCCCAATAAATCATAAAAATTTAAGCCTCAAGACTTAGTTAAAAACCAACTATGTATTCACAGCTCACTAGTTTATGTTACAACAAACCCACAGGCAAAATCACAATTGGCATCTAATTTGTTCCCAATGACAGGTGTCAAAAATCTTAGCTAACTATTTTACAGGGAAAACATCAATTGTCCAGGGTGCCTTCTCATCTTTTTTTTTCATTCCTTCTTTATTATTAAAGAAGAATAATGGAGTTCACTTGTGGTGTAGTCAACGCTGGAGCCTGGGTTCAATTCCCAGCCAGGAAACTACCCAAATAACAAAAAAAACAAAAACAAAGAAAGAAAACAAAGAAAGAAAAGAAAGAAAGAAAAGAAAAGAAAGAAAGAAAAGAAAAGAAAAGAAAAGAAAAGAAAAGAAAAGAAAAGAAAAGAAGGAAGGAAGGAAGGAAGGAAGACCCATGTGTATAAACTGTTTATGGGTAATTTATGAAATTATCCCCTTTTTAATTGTAGTTGATAATGGTAATGACATGGGCAATTCAAGTACCTATTAAGAATCATGCTGTAAAGCTGACACAAGTGGGACCAGAGAACTGTAACATTTCCAGATAACACACAAGCAGGTGTTGTTCCCAATGACACCAGAAAACCACAGAGAAGAGCTTTTCCAAGTGAAGCGCACACAGGTGCTGTTCCTAAAACGACCGCTAGAGGACAGCAGAGAGTAGCATGTTCTTGTTCTGTGTTAAAATGAGAATCAGAATCTCTGGTGCTAACTCACTTAGAGATAAACCCTGTTTATGACCTTCACAGGCCTCATCTCACCTACTGCTTCCACTCACCAGAGAAGCTCAGACCCACAGTTCAGGCAGAACTCCTTGGGTCAGCAATTAGCCTGGAGAAGTGCCGGCTTGATGTCAGGTAGAGGAAACTTGCCTTTACAGGTCACTAGTAGGCCTAAACCCTTCTCTTTTTTTGGTAGGTCCCTGACTGGGAATCAAACCCAGGCCTTGGCATTGAGAGCCCCGAAGCCTAGCCACTACACCACCAGGGCACACCAATCTTTATTTCTTGATAATAAGAAGCAAGAAACAAATACACCTACACCCAGTACTCCTCCCTCACTATCGTACACCAAAAACAGAAACAAGAAGCCAAGATTTTCCACTCCGACCTCTTCCTCTGGTGGATACCCTGAGAACCGACACCCCCGCCGGAGACTCAGTGGTCTTCCTGGGCCACGCTTCTCACCTTTTGCTTCCACAGTGGTCCCTGTATGATTCCTCCTGAAGGCTCCTGAGGTTACCTGAACCTCTCAACATGGTGGTGCCACCAGAAACAGCGTTAGGCTCCTCTGAAAAGGCCAAGCAAAGTCAAGGTGCTCCCACAGCCTGCTCCAGGGGTACCATGCTGGGACCAGATGGGGTTGTGTAGGGTCACACGTGGACACGTGAGAGCTCACAGACGGGTCTTTACAGGGTGGAAACCAGCAGCAGTGCACGCTAGACCAGGTCTGCTGTTGTCAAAACTGAGGCTGCTCTGACTGTCCAATCACAGTATACCTGCATCTCAGCTCCTCCCAGCTGGACTTATCCTCTACCTAGGCCCTCGGGCCTTAAATTAAAGCCCAGTCCAATCCTCCAGCCCCCAGCTGAGGCCTCTTTGGAGCCAAACAGTCAAAGGCTGAGAGGGCTTGGGCATGTGGTCTGACATGACTCCTCCCCTGGGAGGGGCTTGTCCACCTGGGCAGGCCCAGGCTCTCCCCCAAGCAGAGTGAGAAGTGCCTGGTCCCCTCTGCCCCAGGTGTCAAGGGCCTCCTCCCAACCCTGAAAAAGTCTTGGGTCACCACTGGATGATGGCATTTCCACAGTGGGGGGGTGGGAGAGAGAAAATGTTCCTCAACTCTTGGGGTTGTGTCTCACTTTCAACTGTAAGGTGACCTCAGCGCTTCTGGAAATATTTGACTTTACTTTCCAAAGTCTCTACCTGAGCTCAGACGTTATTAATCAGAAAGGAAATAGACACAAAAGGAAACACATGCATCTCACCAAGGTTGGACACACATGCATTGATGATGGGTCTGAACTAGTCAGCTGTTCATCTCATCAGTACGCTTAGTGAATTCACATGGGAGCAAACACGTTCAGACTAAATAGCACTAAGCAGGTATCAACCTGACAGTCCTATGCTTAGGCCTTTGCTCTGTCCCATGAGAGGCTGTGAGGGACCATGCAATGTCTCTGTTTGTGATTGGTAAATTAGAGATCATTAATTCTTGTGCTAGGATTTTTGTCAAGTTAATCAGATTGTGTGTATAACAGCTTCTACACAATGACTGGTACAGAGCAAATTTCTAGTAAGTGTTATTTACTGTTTTAATGATGATGGTTATGAGTCATTCAGCTGTTTATCTCATTTTAAATGTGGTTACTGAATGTATAAGAGTGAACATGTTAAGACTAGAGGTGAGATTTCTAAAATAAAGTTGTATTTGAGACTTACTGCTATTAGGCAAAATGATTTATATTTATACTTATATTTTTCATCATCTATTGAGAGGACAATTGACTAGAAAGTGGAATTGGAATAGTAAGGTATTGAAACATTGTTTAAACAAATTGTTACAATTACTCCATGGATAGCTTAAACCAGGAGCCTGATTTCCTACCTGACATTACTTCCAAAGACTTGGTCAGAGCAAGAAAAAGGCTTGCAGACCCAATGATCCAGACACTATACTGCTAGGAGTTTGTTCTATTGAACTAAGAAGAGATGCGTGCACAGTATGAGGATATTCAGTGCAGAAAACCAGTTAACATCAACCCACGTCCTATCACAGGATGAAGGTACATAATTTATGAGAGCATGTGATGCAACCATGTACAATCACGATCACATGAAGCATTTATGCAGTGGGAATAATCATGATGCATATGAAATTCTAAAAAATAGCACAGACATAGTAACATTTTAGGACAGATTTCTAAAAACAACACCGACTAAGACTAAATCACAAAGAAATAGAAAATGTAAACAGACCTATAATAAGGTGATTGAACCACCAATTAAAAGTAAAATTAACTAGTATATAAAGAAAGTCTTTGGAAAACACAGAGGGATCTACAGACCTAAGGTTTATAGCAGAACACTTGGCAGAGTTGGTTGCATCAGCTCACCCAAATGACTGGATCATTTTTGAATGACTAAATAAGTTTTAAAACATGTGATTGGTAGAAAAGTAAGTTAATGATGCTCACAAGTCACACTTAGAACCCCACAGGTGATCCTGTGCCAATTTCTGCCCATCTAAGCTCATTGCACTTTAATCCATGAGCAATATGAAGAGAAATGGATGTATTTCTGAGGGCATATGTTTTGTGTTCTTCTAAATTCTAGAGGCTTCCAGACATATCAACACCTGTTTTAAAAATTATTAGCTCATTCTATTCTGAGAATAAGCTGAGAAAATGGAGAAAGCAGAACCTCTTCACTGCAGAAAAATATTTCTCCAGACATATTACTGAAAATGACACTATTTAGCAACAGCTCCGATGCTATTGCTGTTGGGTAGCTGAAGGGCTTTGGACTTGAACTGCAGCACTGGCTCTTCCTGGTCTCCAGTCTGCCACCTCACCCTAAAAATGTGGACGTGCCAGCCTCCATAGTCCCACATGCCCACACATTAAAATCAATCTTTTACTCTATATCACTAAATTCTATTTATTCTACTTCTCTGGAAAACTCTGACCAGTACAGTGAGTCCAGAAATGGGAGAATGGGGAGAATACAGGTTGGGATGACTGAGTCTGCAGAGGCTACAATGGCTCAGTTGTGAAAGGAAAGGCAAAGACAGGAACTTGGTATGTTCTCCTCTGCATGACTGAGAGCATGGGACTGCCCAAAATCAGGATATCCATATGAAGAAGTAAATACAGGGAGAAGAGAATTAACTCATTGTGGGACACCTGTAGTTTGAGTTTCCTGGCCCATTCAAATGAAAGCAGCCAAGAACCAGACAGAGTGATTGCCAGGACGTTCAATGAGGATGTCTGAACAGATTACAAAGGATAGAAGCCAGGTGAACAGTGGTGACATCTGAAACCAGGACAATGGGAGATAAAAACAAGGAGTCAAAAAAGAATGTTATGAAAACAGAGAGGGAGAGAGTAACCAAAAGACAGTCTGAGGGAGGGAGAAAGTGAGAGAAAGAAATTATCCCAATACAGGGGGTGTTTCCCCAGGACGCGACCCTGAGCAGTGAAAGAGGAAGACGAGGTCCCCAGGCATGAAATCTCAGCAGGAGAGAGGTGGAGGGCATCGTGGCAGGATGGTGGACGAGGGTCCCAGGTTGTCAGCTGTGCCACAGGTGTGCCATGTTGAGCCCATCCGCACTAGTAGCAATGACCCGCCATGTCCTGCAGGTTGTCACGCTGTGATTCCTGCTGGCACGTTGCCTGTTTTAACTGGAAGAAAATGCAGCATGGGCCTCATCCCAAACCTTTTCTAAATTGTTTTAATGGTGGTAAGGATGTGGCATGTGACAGGTACCCTCTTAACAAGTGTTGAAGTGCGCGCTCCCACATTGGTGACCATGGCACAGTGTTGTAGAGAGGCATCTAGAACATTCTTCTCTCACACAACTGACATGGGTGTTGGACAGCAACTCTCAACACCCCCAGGTTCTAAAGTCCTTAGTCCCAGCATGGGGCCTGTGGCTAAGGAGGTTCCTGCGCTTGGCTTCCTGCTTTGCTGCTGATGTCGCAGAGTGCATGCATGTCGCACAGATATGTTCCTCTGGGCTTAGTGGGAGAAGTTTAAGGTCATGGCAGGCTGAGACACATAGGATGTATGTAGCCACATAGTATGTATGGAGACACATAGGATGTATGGAGCCACCTATGCACTTTGGTCATATTTCTGCCAGACTTCCATCCAGTACCTGGTCCCCCCACCACCACCCCACTTGTCAGGTGCTTCGATTGGGATAAATCCTGTTTTCCAGTGTCCATTCGTGACTTGACCCATAGACCTGCTGGCAGGGGTTCTTGCTATTGCTTGGGGGAACCCCAGGCGGCATTTGATCCTGAGACACCTTCATGCTGTCTCATGGGCCCTGTACTAATTGTGGCAATGTTGTTGCATTTGCACTTGCTACTCAGTTTTTCAGAAATATGCACTGTGTTGTTTTGTGACACAGAGCACACAGGTCGCAGAACAAAACTAGGAAATGTGTCACACAGGGCTATTTCTGAGAGCAGGAGGCAGGGAGGACGCAGTGGGGGGGGGGCAGTGAAAGTACCAGGGACTTTGTCAGTAGCCCTGAAGCTCTGTAGCTTCTCCCGCGTGTGTTTAATGCTAGTCTGTCAACAGTACATGTAGGTTTTGTACCCGTTACTATAATGAAGTTTCCTAATTATAGAAAATTAGAAATGCCACTTGCTTAAAATAACAGCTGGATATGGTGGCAGAATAGGAAAATCAGTACACTAAGTTTATATGAAAATCTGCCCTTATGGATGAATGAATTATAAAGGTGATTTTATGTATCATAAGCTTTTTTTTCCCCACTTAAATATCTTTCTATGAAAATAAAAAGCAAATGAACCAAAGCCACAAGGACCTTTCTGTCTTCTTACTTTTGGATGCTTCATGGGCTGGGGTCTTGAAACAGTTTTCAGACTGATCTGGGCGGAGCTGCCCACACCTGCAGGAGGGGACCTTGTAGATGAGTGCCACATGCTGGCGAAGGGCGACCTTTACTTCAGAATCACCCTCCATGCTCACTGGGTAATGGGACCGAAGTTTACTGACAAGCGGTAATGACCAGGAAAGGCCCGATGGTCAGACACATGGCCTTGGGCTTTCCTCCTCCCCAGATAACTTGGGCAGCCCTTTACCTATGCGGAACATCTCTGAATGTTCAAACTGCTGCATGTGCTAAAGATGTGCTTGGGTCAGCAGGGGTCACTCAGGAGCCCATGCAGGGTCAGGTAGGCAGAAGAGCCGGGAATGCCAGCGACACGTTTTCATGTTGGCACCTAGAAGTGCCAGCTTCCTGTCATGTTTTCTTTGCCTTGAAACTTTCTTTGAGCATGTACTTGAGAGGGTTCCTCCTGATAAACTGGATTTCCTCTATGTTGTTACTGTACTCTCTCCATTGCAAATTATGTTAGTTTTACTGAGTTCAGTGGTAAGAATTGAGTATTTTTTATTTGAATTTCTCCTAAGTTCGCTTAAGCTAGGTAGTTAAATCTTTGAGCAAACCAATGGCAAAGGCGGCTAAAGTCAAATTTATTTAGTTAGTTAGTTATGCGTCTGTCTGTTCAAAGGGGAGGGACAAAACACACATGTGAGCTCCTACAGGTGAGTCAGGCCATGTTCTCCTCTACAGTAACATAAGTTACATCTCCTTTTTAACTCTATTTTCTCATCAGGTCTCTGGTAGTTTCTTAAATTATAACTTTCCTTAGCACTTATGATAAGCAGAATTGTTGAAAACACTTTATAGACTTTCGCCTACATTACAATTTTTAATACTGTCTTCATTCTGTGGAGTAAAGTGTTATTAAATATTTTGTCATCATTGAGGTTGCTGAGTGCTTTGGTGTCTAAATTGTCATCACTTAAAGGTCTATTTCATTACTTGTCTTTGAATCAAAATTCATTACAACTCTAGTGTTCTAAACTTAGTGTATTTCTTTACTCTTGTTTATTCATGAGTAGTTTCGTACGAAAATATGGCAGATTTGAAAACTATGGAATTCTTTGTTTTAGAAACTCTTCTGCTCATTATTTGAAACTCATGTGATTATTTTTTATACCTGAATCCCTGACTCCAGTTGAAATTTCTGAAAAATTATTTTTTTTTTCATGAATGAACAATAGATGCTTGCCTACTGTGGTATATGTGTAAATTTTTACTTCTTATCATTACTCTTAAGGACTTTAATCTTAAGGATTTGTTATTTACCTTTTTATTTATTATTTATCTCTTTATAATTTTAAACAGAATATTTCCATACAGCCAGTTAACTGGTTTTAGTTGTAGTGCAATCAACTCCTGTTTGGGCATCTTGAATGGGAAAGCTCTGCATTTCCCTATGGTACATACATACACGGAGGGTTGTGGGGATAAAAAGACTTCATGTGAGATCCTTTTCAGTAGCTTAAACCTTTATACTCTGTCCTTGGGAAACTATGAAATGAGCTATATTCTGTTACTGTGATGAAGAGTAATAAAATGTCAGTGTCAGAGTTGATTACTTACAGATTTACCGAATTCTAAACTATCAGTTATAAGAGGTATCAGTTATCTACAACGAATCAGTACTTTCTAAGTCAGGTGCCATCATCATGTGCTTGTCACTTGCTTGCTGACCCCATTTGTCTGACTAATTTCTTCTTGATTCACTGCTGCTTTTGCTGTCTCAAAGACTTCAGTGGTCAGACACGACTCAAGACAGTTGGTAGGTTCAGTGAAGTGGATTTAGGGTCTAAAACATCAGGGAGGAATAGTGCCCTTTTGCAAGCAGGAACACCAGAGTCCATCAGGGGTGGGTGGGAAGCACTGGTAAAGCCCTAGAAATGGAGTCAGCAATGCATGAGACTTGCCACATAAACAGCCCAGTTTTCATGAGTTAATGAAGACTTTCCCTCTGTTTCACCATTTTCAGTGATCTTCAATGTTTTTTTCTTTATAGACTTACCTTACGAGTGCATCATAATGATAAAAGATACAAATGTGATGAATGTGAGATAACCTTTATTTGTCATGACCACCTGACAAAGCACAAAAAAATACATTCAGGTAAGGTATATTTCTTAAGAATGTTTCCAAAACCCTTCTTAAAAAAGCTCCTGAAGAGGACACACTACATCATCTTGATGTAATTTGATATATGTTGGTCACCCCTTTGTAATATTTGTTTTAAAATGGTTTTTTTAAAAGGGACATAATTTTATGACTTGTTTTTCTTCTCTGTAATTTTATACATTTGATTGTTCTTTATGACTACAAACTATATTTTAAAATTATTTTAATCAGATTTTTGAATTTTGCATATTATTGCAGATATGTGCAGTAATTTCTGTTGGCAACTCCCTGAAGGGAGAAACCTAGATCGTGTTGACCACTCTGATGGGATTTGAAAGGAGTTAGCAAAACTTAGATGTTGGGAGAGAATTGGTTGTAACAAGATTTATGTAATAGTGACTTTTTGAGACCCTGTCTTTGAGAAAGAGTACCTTAATCATCCCAATCAATTTCATATCATCTTTATGCTGTATTTACACTGTTTATATTCTGGGGATTTCTTCTATGTTTTCCTCTCAGATTGATGTTCAGGAAGGCTAAGAGATTCCACTCGGTGAGCACAGTAATGGGAAAAGCCACCCTGAGAACAGTAGAGCAAGTGATTATACTGTTACTGTAAATGTACTTGAAGCAGAAAGTATATGACAGATAGTCATTATTTTCTTAAATGATCCCAATGAGGCGGGTTAGATTGTTGTTACCATTTTAAGAGATGTTAAAGGTCCTAGGACTTTTTTCACTAGAACTATACATTTTCATTTTTAGGTGGAGAATTCTAAATTCCTAATTCTAGAGTTCTTAATTTAAGAAAGTGATGTTTAGAGACAAAATCTTGGTAAATGTATGTAAGAATAGAGTTGAGAAATGGAATTCATGTCGAGTTTCTGTTTATATTTGTATTTTGACTTGTTACAAAAGCCAGAAATTTCCAAATGAAAAGTCTCTTAAAAGGGTAGTACAAATATCTGAAAATGCTGAGGTCCTTCTTATAAGCAGTAAGGTGGCCTAATCCTGATTCAGTGGACACTCATTGACGTGCTTGGTATCTAGAATCGTGTGTTCCCAAAAAAGTCACAAGTGTCTCAGTGAGTTCATTGACCTTGAAAGGTAAGGTTTGGAGTCTGCAGGGAAAGGTGACTGAGGTGGAGGAAGGCGACACATTCCTGAAAATAAGCACAGAGTCACTGAAGACAGATACTTGAGGATGAGATATAGAGCAAATATCCCATCTGAAGGGTGTCTTTCCTCTCCTGGTAAATTTCTCACTACGTTATCTTCCTGTTTGGTCCTTTGGTTCTGGGTGGGGAGGGACTACAATGCATGTTATAATCAAACAATTTGGGTCTTTAAGGTGAAAAGGCTCATCAGCGTGAAGAATATGGACAATGTTTTCATCACAGGGACCACCTCACCTCACTGTCCATTACAAAAGTGTGCACCTTTGGTGAAAAAGTGTGGCAAATGTAAGTGGAAATGCGGCGCTCCTCATCACTGCTGCAATGGATACGTGGAGGCTGCAGGGAAGCTGCGGGGGGCCTAGCAGTTTAGTTTGTTCAGTTGCATAATTCACAGCTTTACTTCTCTAACTTCTCTGAAGTCCTAAAGGAATTGAGCAAAGCCTACTTTGTACTTGTCTTCCATTGCTTCAAAGGCTAGGACATGGTAGACATCGAAGTTAATAATTGATATAAAATCTGAGTATTCTTGGGGGAATTTCCTTATGTTTGCTTGCTCTGCTTTCAGAGTATATAAATACACAACCTGTGTTTTACGCTTAGTAAGAGCAATTACTGGGACTTGTCTGTAGTCAGAATTGATATCCCTTTCTAATCAGACTAAGCATTTGAAATAGTATTTTACTTTAAAGAAAGCAGTCATTCTCCTGAATATCAGCTTTTTGATACAATTTAGATATCCAGGTCTAACGGAGATTAGTTGACTGTTCAAAGAATTTATGCTCCAGGCCTAGGCATTGGGAGTAAGTGCTAAGGAGTAGACACGGTCTAAGGTGCCAAAAAACTCAGTGTCAGAGTGCTGAGCATGATCAACAGCATTCACACAGGACATGCGAGTGCAGTAAACGATGGACCGGTTCCAAGGCCTACAGGAAGCTTGGACTTTATGTTCTCAGGTGTCAGTCTAGTGCTTCTTTGCTTGACTGTGTTCACCGATTCATGCATTGAATTAGTGTATTCAGTCCAGTCACTGAAATATGTGTTCATTAGGTGCTAGGGGAGAATGCTGCTGAGCACTGGGATGCTGCACAGAAGATGGAAGGAGGACTTCAGCAGGCCCTGCGAGTGGGCAGGACTTGCAAGTGCAGACCCACCTGGTTGGAAACTAGGACTGTTTTCTCTCAACCCCTTCATAGTCTCAGAATTTGCTCAGTACCTCAGAAGCTTTTGTTTATATCACTTGCAATAGAAAAGCATATTATTGCTTAAATATATTATATAAATCATTAGGAATTAAAATGAGAAAAAAATGTAAGTACTTATTTATTGATTCAATTAAAGTAATTACATACCCACCACATGCTAACATAAATAGCAATTTTGTGACAAATAACTACTTTACAAAACAAAAATACCTGTGAAAGAGGCATTGTTTTACATTTTTGTAAATCTCTTTAATGGTTCACTCTCTGAATTGTCACAATCGCTGTCATGTGTTACTTTGGTTGCAGTAATTAAAAAAAATTTAGCCTCACTCAGATACATAGTTGGTAAAAGGAGTAGTTTTATAATAGCCTTCTTAGATAATTGTGGATATTAGTCTTTGCTATAGAACTTACCAATTGTAGTTTCTTAAGGACACTTGCAAGGTGGAATCTGAAACAGGTTAATGAGGTTTCATACTCATAAACTCAGTATCTTAGGCTATCTTGTGCATTGAATGCATGTTTTACCTATGCATAGGTTTAACATATCATGCATTTGTCACTTGGAAAATAATGGTCACTGAGTTATGCCAGTTTTCCAAATATTAGCACGTTTCACAGGACACGATTCACAAATCACATTGCTAACACAGCAACAGGGAGTTCTGAGATGCCGTCAAGATCATGGGGGCAGGCACAAGTTTTCCAATATTCTCTCATTAGCTTGAAAGCTCAGATTTTATCATTGCTAATAAATACTGTCAGTTTTTTCCCTTAAAGTAACAGAATCACTTGATTTAATTTTTGAGTTAATACCTGCCAGATACTCAAATTCTGTCACTCTAGCTCGTCTTTCTTTCTTTTGAGTAAAGGGGTATTCAGTCCATGGGAGTGACAAAAAAGGGAGTGTGGCCACTGCAGCGGCCGGCTCAGTCTCCTGGGTGCTTTTCTCTGAGATGCCATTGCGTTTGGATTTGGGGTATGTTATTCATTAAAACTCACAGCTTTTCATTTTTGTAGGTATAAAACAAACTTTAATCAATGTGATGTTTGCAAGAAAATTTGTAAAGGCAAATCATGACTCAAAATCCATTTTCAGATGCATTCAGGTAAAATATAAAGGATAAGTTCTATATATATTTGTGTTATTATTCAAGAGTAAAATTAAGACATTTAAACTCTTGTGGTTGGTTTAATTGTTTTGTTTTTATCCCATTAAGACTTTTACTCATTACATTAAAGTAGATGCTACAAATGACAATAGTCTGGTCTTCTGTTTTCTAGGATAAAATTCTTAGGCCCATCATTTGGTACAATTTTGGAAAAAATTTTTCGACAGGAAATTTACTCAACTTTGAGCTCTCATTTTCCTCTTCTGGTTGTTTATGATTCCTCTACATCTGTGTAACCCTGTAAAGGCATGTATTTTCCTTTAAAAGAGCAATTCAAATGTGACCTTGTTGTTCTTCTCACCAAGTTACCACTGCATAATTTCTAGGTAGTTACAGTAGAATGAATTGTTTCAGCTGCTTCCCAGATGTTGTCACTTTCTAACTTGTCCCCACCCTCTGGCAATGCTACCACATTTTGAAGGGTAGACTATGTTGGGATTCTTTCTTATGTTTTCGTAGTCCTTGTTTGACATCTCATATAAATCAGCAATTTTCAAAACTTTTCTTTTTTCTTTATAAGAAAGAAACTCGTTTATGCATTTATGGCTTTGTTTTATATTTGGTTTGGTATTTGTCAAGCTGCCATTCTGGAAGAGAAAAATTATTGGTTTCATAAATACCAGAGTGGGAAGTAATTGGATTTGGGTAATTTCAGTAGCAAAGAATTACAGTACAGAATTTGTCACTGATATATATACAGTGCTGCTGTAAAAAGCAAAAACGCCTCCCTCCAAATGCCAAAGTCCCAATTTATGGGGTCCATAGAGGGCTCAGTGGGAATGGAAGCCAACTGTAATGGTAGCCTCTGTTGGCCACATGCATACTGCATGCCAGAGATAGTGGAAGCACTGTTACTGCGTTTTCTCATTGAGGCAATTCTCCTGCTCTGTGAGGTAGGTGCTGTGGCTATTTCACATTACAGATGAGGGAGCTCTGGGTAGAAGTGGGGTAGCTGGTGGAGGTATGGCTAGTACGTGGTTTAGCCAGAGTTCACACAGAGATCTTTTTAATGTGTAAGGCCATTCTCTTTAGTATTTCCTGATAGCCTATACTATTACTGCTTTTATTAAGTTTTTGTAAATATTTACATGGAAAATTTATCTCTAAAAATCTTTGTCTTGTCAAGGGAGAGCATTTTATCCTTAATTTCATTTTTATTCATCCAGGTATAAAACCATACAAATGTCAAATCTGCAATCAGTATTTTAGAATTAAGAAAACCTTAAGAAAACACCTGGTCATTCATTCTGATGCCAGACAGTTCAACTGTCAGCTCTGCAACACAACTTTTAAGTGGAAAGAGATGATGAAGTACCACATCGACCACTTTTATGGCATAGAATCTCCCGATGACCCTCTGAGCACTTCCAAGGACAAGCTTGTCTCCTTGCTGGTAGACTACTCATCTGATGACAAAATCTTCTCAGCAGAAACAATGCAGTACATGGACCAGCCCAAAGTCTATCCCTCAGAAGCCAACACAATGCAGAACGTGTCTGCTGGAGGGTGCATGCTGGTGATGCTGGTGCCCGTTCAGATGCCAGACACCCAGTGCAATCTGGTGCATCACACCACCACCCTTCCACCATCTTCTCATGAGATCTTGTACGCACGAACAACCAACTTAGCTTTTGTGGAAAACTATACTCTGACACCACAGCCTGCAAATATCATCCATCCAGTCTGACAGGAGCAGATGTTGGATCCCAGAGAACAGTCTTACCTGGGGATATTGTTTGGCCTGAACATCACACCTGCTGTCCAGACGGTCTCCAGTCACGTGTATCACTTGTGAGCAGGTGCACATGTCACACAGATGCTGTGCTGGGATGGGTGTGTGCTCACTTTGCCTGGCGCCAGTCGCTGTTCAGTTAGGCAGGCTGCCGAGTGTTGTGTGGTCTCTTTTTCTCGAGTCTTCATCTGGAATCAAGAAAAGTATGTATCTCTGTTTACAGAACATGAGAATATTTGGACACATTTTGAGATATAATATTTGAAGTGAACATTTTTCTGATCTTAAAAGATTATTTAGTGATTATTTTTAATGGTATCTCAAACTTTTCAAAGTTATTAGCTGTTGACATGATGGGCTTTTGTTATTTTAATCATCAGTGAAAGTTTTATTTTTAGTGTCACTCCTTATGCCACCCTTTCCCATCTCCTAGTCAAGTTTAAGGACCATGCAACCTTTAAGAAACAACTTAGGAGAATGGACAGATCACTGCAGTTGTTCCTTATCCTAACATAAGATATATTATTATTTATTCCAGATTTTTAAAAATTGAAATTAGAATTTGATTTTATAAGAATGTCTTGGATATTTCTGTTGTTTTTTTTCCATTGGGCTGTAATTTCAGGTTATCATTATCTTGTGGCCTTTTGACAAACTCAAAGCCAGAAAGCTAACTCATGTAAGATTAGCTTGTTCAGTGAAGGGTAAAACTGAAATTATTATTCAAGTGATTGGTTTTTACCTGTGCTTCAATCATAATGAACAATAAATATAGGTCTACATATAAAATTATACAAGGTGAAAATGTATTAAAAGCAAAATATGACAGTTTTGACCGGGTAGGTTTCAAGGTCAGTTCGCCTTCTGTATTTTGCCATTTAGTTCAGATCCAGTAATAATGTATCACAGCACCATCTCTTGAAGGGAGGGACAATGATAACTAACCAATAATATTTAAATTACAAGCTACATTTGGTCTCATTGACCTTGGCTAACAGACTAAGAAACAGAACCTAGGTGTTGCATACATGCTTGTTAGCAAAGATGCCAAGCTGATTATGAACTTCATATCTAACTCAATGCTGTTCACTTTCATAAGAGGGAACCACTACTTGTATACAGATTCACAGGTAATCCAGACCTTGGATTTTGCTTTTCACATAAGACTAATGTCTGTACTTATCCTTAAATATTTTTGTGTGTGTGAGACAGCAATTGAGCGCTTGTTGAAAGGAAACAGTTACAGCAAAACCTCACTGATCAAAAAGAATTGAGGATAAAGTCAGCCAAATGCAAGGTAATTATACCTTTAAAGATGTGCACTTTCCTTGTGGCCAAGGAAATTTAGACGTGAACTAGGATAATGTTTCCTAGAGGATCTGCTTAAAAGAGTGCAGTAGGCAGGGTTGATTTTTTAGTAGCATGTCATTTTTATGGAAACTACTAGAAAATAGCAATTTTAAGTCTTCTACTTCAGTTTTGTTTACACTTTTAATTTCTTTAAGCATTTCCTGTGTGTGTGTGTTTGTGCACATGTGCAAACTCTAAAGTCTGGCCCAGCCCTTGTGAAAAAAATTACAAATAAAATAATAAAGTTTTATTGAATAAAATTTAACCACTTAATAATGGAAAAGCAGGTTTGCTGATGCACTTCAGAAAGGAAGGTACTTTGCAAGAATGTTCCCCATGCCACTGGCCATGAGACAAAAAGAAAGTGTTGAGAACTGAGGCACTTAACCAAAATGCCTCTTATAAATAATAAAACATGTACAATATCAGGTAGAAGGATAAAAAAAAGAAACATATCTGAAAGTCTAGAAAGACTAAATCATGCTTATCAATACAATGGAATACAGTGGTAAAGTAACCATTCATAACCTAAGAGAGACATTGACTATTTAAAGAGATCACCTTGGTTTTCTGATCTTTTGCTCATGTTACACCCCTAATATTGCCTGCTTTACTGGACTACCACAGTTGTATCACCAGCCTTTCTAGATAATGGATTTGCACTTTGAACTGAACTGAATTGAACTTTTCTTATAATGTCTCCAGAAGAACCTCTTAATAAAATATCTACCTTGGTTAGGCTATAATCTTGAGTTCCAGATCATAGCTTAACCAAGCCTTTCATGTCTCTCTGTGTCTACGCCCAAACATAAATTGTCTTTTTACTGGAAAAATTAATATATCTTATTGAAACTAAAAATAAATAAATAAATAAATAAATACATAAATAAATAAATAAATAATAAAACAAACCTGAGTTTTGCCTCATTTATTAAGATTTTAATTGTCCTAGGACCAGTAGATATAATTAACATATTAATTCTTGTTTATAAAGCAACATTTTCTGTATTTTGACATTTAGTTCTTTTGGGTGGAAATGCTACATCTAGGGTACTTACATGATTGAACTTGACTATATGAGGTACTATTACTTGGCTAGTCTTTCAAATTGAGTTTAAAAATACCTACCTTTATGATTTTCATCATAAAGAACAATACTTTTAACTAAAAACCATACTATTATGGAAAGAAATCATACCTAAAAATGAACCCTGCCTTCCATCTAAGCCAGTGTAGGAAAATTTGGACTTACAGTAAAGCAGATGGTACATACATGTATGTGTGTGGTATATTGTTTGTTTTGTAGCAGAGAAAAAGGGTGTTGCATTTTTACATTGAAAATAATACTTGATTTTTGAAGGTAGTTACTTTAGGTTTCTTTTAATAATAATCTTTTAATGTTTTAAATATATAATTTGATTGTAGGAATTCGTTTACAGTATAGAACTTTCCTGGAATACAGCTCTTCTATAAAGTAAAATACAAATAGATTTAGTTATTATACACTATTTAAACTTGAATAGTGCTTTACTGGTTTATAAAATGCTTTTACAGCTATCTCACTTAAACCTCACAACCAGCTTTAATACAGAAAGGACATGCTGTATCCCATTTTAGAGATAAATGACTGAAGTTACAGTGAAAGACTCGGTTAAGCTCACGTAATTTGTAAGTGTTTGCAGAGCTGCTGAACGGGGAAGAAACACAGCATTAACAAGTGCTAACCACGTGCGGAGTGTTTGCATGGAACCTTAAAATATCTGGGAGGTAGACAGTATCAAGCTGACAATGCACTGTAGAATTGTATGCCTGAAACCTATGTAATCCTTGTTAACAGATGTCACCCCAATAAGTCTAACAATAAAAATGAATTTAAAAAAAAAGAAATAGTCTTAGCAGAGGAAAAGACAAATAAAAATCTGCCTCTAATTTCCAAATGAGAATATAAAAAAATTTTAAATTGTGAAAACCGCGGATTTAGGCAAACGGAATGTATAAGTTTTTGAAGTTGGCACAATAAATATATGAAATGACACCTACTCTTGTCAGTCAATCTTTTATAGTGTCTGATTTGGAGTACTGGGGACAGATGTTCCATTAACTCTAAAATTCAATAATTCTGCATCTGTAATTAAATGTTTAATCTTGCAATTAAGTTAAACCTCATTCAGAATTTTATTTCATGAGTATAACTTACTGTTTTAAATTAATGTTTAGCTGATAGCAGTTAGCACTTAATATGTAATTTGAATAATCTATTGAGTGTAGAAATTTGTCAACATAATCAGTTTTTATTTAAATGCACCAAACATTTTTAGTAGGTAGTAAAATAGATTAAAAGAATTTAAATTCTTTGTTGCTTGAATAAATATTAGTCCAAAGCAGCATAGTTGAAGTCCTAGGGTTATGGATTTTTAAAAAAATCATTAGTTTGAATATTAGGATTAAATGTTTGTGTTTAAATGTATAAAAACAAGAACAGAAGAAAATACTCTGGAAATAGTCATACTGACAAATTAATTACAAGTAATAATACTCAGTTTTCCTCAGCTTAATTATTATATTTTAAGTGGACACTATTAAGTGCAAAATAATAAGCTTATTTTGTACACTACACTATTAGAAAAAGTTTGCCTCAGAATTTTTTTAAGATAAATTGAAGTTATTATTGTAAGAAATCTTGCCTATATTTGCAGCCTAAATGTTAGGGTTTTTTCTTCATGCCAGCAACATTTAACTGACAATTTGGGAGGTAGTGATCTTTGCATACTTTTAAGTAATTTGGGCATTTATAGCTGGAAGAAGAGAAGTTACTAAAATAGGGTTTTCAACTGGTGCTTTTTAAAGTGACTTCCTTTTGAATGATGGTAGGTCATGAAATAGGTACAATAATTTTCTGTCAGCCTTTAAAATGTCAAATCATCTTTGCAGAGTGACTATAAACTTATAGTTAAGGGCTAATAAGTAATTAAATAGCATTCTTTGCTTTTCAATCTATAATTGCAAACAAACTAAAAACACAGTTAAAATGGTAGGTGTATAAGTTGAAGCTTTCCTCCTTCCACACCATTCTGCCATATCACTGATGAAAAGTCAGATTTGGAGCACTAGCTCTTAGATGTGTCCTTCAGACCTGGTCTGTTCTAGATGGAACACTTGGTGCCTTTTCTGTGTGCTTCAGTTGCTTAGAGCTGACTGTGGGCTAGATGGTCCTGGTTAATCCATGGTTGGGATGTTGTTATGAATCTTCTATTTGTGTTGCCTGCTGGTCAGGCAACATTATTTTTTTGTTGTTGTTTTTTAGGTTGCTTTTTGTTTATGTAGGGAAATTGGCCCTAAGTACTAGTGTAAATGTGTTTTTTGGTTACTTACTCTCTGCTTGGGCCTTTATAGTCACTGATAAATAAACCTGTCTGGGGAGGTTTGAGATGCTTATTAGAGGAGAGTGGCAGATAACATGAGTTCTGCATCTGCCTCCCACCATGTTTTTTAAATAATCAATTGCCATAACCATATAGCTCTTTACTGAATGGCTTCTTATTTCAGTTTGCCTGAAGCTAAACCAAGAGGTGATGGTTGGAGTTGAGTTTCTACTTAGGACCAGCAACTTGGACAACTAGAGATGATGAACTCAGGAAAGTTTCAGAGCTGTCAAGGTGTTTTCACATCACTCCAAGATTCAGTGCCAAATTTAAAGTGGCTAAAAACGTGTACTTTAAGAAGGAACAAGTAGCATTTCTAAAACTAGTATTATTATAGTAAATGTTTCTTGCTATTAGAGTAAAGAATGCATAACTTGAGAATAATTCTTCTAGACATTTTTTAGGAATTACAGACAAGTCTCCCTTTCTTTTGCACATTTCTCTCTCTGTAAAATCTGTAGTGTTTATTTTTTCGGGGGGAGTGGTGATTTCCCTCTTATTTCCCTCAAAATTATTTCTACTTAAACTACTCTTACCCTGAGGTATTAGTGTGCTTTCTGCACCCCACTTTGCAGATAGCATAAGATAGACTGATAGGATTAGTTTGTCTGGCAGACGAGAGAAAGAGGTGATGATGGAAAGACTGACTGTGTTTTGTTTACTCTCCATGTTTCAACTTGCTGAGTATTAATCTTAAACCTATGACAATTGAAAAATCCTCAAAGAAGTTAAATTTAGCCTTTCCAGCCATTATATAAAAAGAAATTAAGAATTATATTCAGAGAAAAGAGGTTATACAAATGTGGACATACTCTACTTTTTTCCAGATTCTTAGGTAAAGAAGTAATTTCAGTGCTTGTGTAATTTTACTGGTGCAAATGGTAGGACATTTTTTGGCTGAATCGCAGGTGCACTTACGGTGATATGGCCTCTTTGCTTGGTGTTCCTGCTCTCATGGGAGCTGGACAGTGCACTGCGGTGTCATTACCAAACTCCTCCTTCCAACAATCAGACACTTCTTATCCCTACAGATAAAATGATCACACTTGATAAGAGTGGATGCCAAAAACTGCCTGCAGAGGTGAGCGTAGAGCTGCTCTGGAAAATGTAATTAATGTTCCGATTATGGGGATTTTTCCGGTACATCAATGTGGAGATGCTTTTAAACTTACATTTCAGGCTCAAATAATAAATTTTGCTTTGAATCATTGAGGACACAGTTAAGCGGTTACAAAAAAATCTAAAACATCAACTGGTTATTTTGTCACCTGGGTAAAGTATCTTGTGAGTTTTCTAAATATTTTGGCATTCTTGTGTTTCTTAAGTACCAATGTCTTTATAGAAAAATTCAGTTTTCTGTGAAGAATAGAAAGTGTATTGAATATTAAACTATTTCTTTGTGTTATTTTGATATTTAAAATACAGGTATTTTTTTCTCATAAAGCATATGTAGGTTTTATTGAACACATTGTCACAGAATAAGGATGCCTTCTTAGAAATTGAGTGCAAAGATTATGAACAAAGGAAAACCAGGTATTCTGGGGCACATGTACATAAATTTTACTAATTTCTCAGAATCTAGAGATTATTTGGAAATATTTAACATATGAAACATAAAAACCAGTGAAGTATTTAATGGTTTGAAGTGACTGACTGTTATAAATGCAAATACTAACAGTGACTAGTAAACAAAATGTGCTACACTGTGTTGAGTTGAAACAAGCATTTCCATTACATAAGCTGAAGAGGGCTTATATTTGTGGTGTTAACTAGATCAATAATATTCACAGTGTTATATAATAAACATAATTAAGTGTATTTGACAATTATTGTAATTCACACTAACATTCTTGCTTTAAAAACATGGCAGTAGTGTTCTTACTGTGCATCAGTCCTAAAGGATTAAAAAAAAAACCTCCATACCAATTCTGTTTAAATTTTGCTATGGAAACAAGGTTCAACTGGAGGCCAAATTGGGTGTTAGTGTGTCTAATTTCCTGTCTTACCCTCATTTCAGTTTTCCTCCCAGGGACTTCCTTGCTGCATAGTCTGTAGACCCATGCTCATGCCCATACATTATTTTTAAAGTTTCCTACTGTCTTTGGAGGCAGTGTGCTACAGTGGGTAAAAACAAGTTTAGAGCCAAGCTACCTGTGCACATACCCTGGTGTTGCTGCTTCCTAGCTGGCTTGTGTGCTGTGTAATGTTCCTCAGTAAATAAGGTGATGGTACCTGTATCCCAGGGATGAGATAAATGTGTAAAGGGCTTAACCCTGGCACATAGTAATAGTAATATGTAAGCTATAATCATCATTGTTTAATGCCTGCAATGAAAACCAAGCCACTGGAGAAGGGATTGCCGATCAGAGCCATCAGATAAATCACTGGGATCCCACTTTGCATCTGTTCATATATGAATAGTTTTGGTCCCAGTATCCTGAGTTAAGAACGAGCGCATAAATGTTCCGAGCCCCTGTTATGGTCAGTCACTGACACACTGTAAGTTTAGTTATCTTCATTTTCTCCCATTTGGCTGGGAAACTCTGAAAGGAAAGCTAATGAATGTAATTCTGGGTGGGGTATATTGAATGAGAGGAGGATTGAAACCGATTTTGTTTGCCTACTTAACGGTTTTACCTAAGGTTGCCCCCTGGAAACCACAATGATTGCTGCCTATACCATGGATATGATTGAGTAACAAAAATTTACACTATTCTGACCCTTACACTAACTTTAATACTCACCCTAAATTGAATTTGAGATTCTGAAGATGAGAGTTAAACAATAATTGACCCTATTCTGAATGTTACTCTAACTTTAACCCTAACTCTATCCCCAAGACTGATATGTAAATATAATCTATAGGGAGGCAAGCATACAGCAGCTGAGAAGTCCCGGGACACCTGAGCGCCAGAGTACTTTTACACCTGGGGGGTGAGCTGGAGGGGTGTTGGTGGTGTGGAAAGCCTGTGTTGCCTTCAGCGTGACTCAAGCTGTGGTGGACTTGGGCTCAATAGGGCTCATCCCAACCTTGGCCTTGGCCCTGGCCCCAATGCATGTCACTCCGCCCGCCTGCATCTTCTCCAGGAAGGGACGGTGCGGGGCATGATACACGAAGGATGTGGTGCTGGCGCCTCTGGCTGAAGCGCAAGTGAGTGCAAGCCTGGCATCTCCACTTAGTGCAGAGGCATGCACGTGCAGGACAGGGCATAGGCTCGGGCTTCCCACTGACAGGTGTGCGGACTTGCTGGCTTGGTCGTGAGGCATGTTAGGCAGGTTTTTAATGGTCCCAGTTAC
>PVJL010014841.1:0-26490 GCA_004026885.1 Lyroderma lyra
CCTCCATGCGCGTTTGCATTGGTTCCTGTCCGCATCGGCCCCGCCCCCACCCCGCCCCTCGGCCCTCCCATTTTTACTCTGCAGTGTAATGGCTGCTCCCTTGACCCAGGAGGCTGCTACCCAAGGGGAGCAGGACCCTGATGGCAATCGTATCGGATCCAGGGTCGTCAGGAGTGAGGGTGAGTACGGTGCCCTCGATATGCAGTGATTTGTCACCTTTGTCTCGGACTAGGGGTGCAGCTGTCCGCCGGGCGGACCCTGGGAGCCTGCCCGCTCCAAGGCCACCTGGGCGTGAGGGCGCCACGGGCGGGGCCCCGAGGTACGGAGGCGGCGACTCGTGGAGGGGTTGTGGCGGGGTGCTGACTGGGGAGGGAAAAGAAAGTGGGATGGATGGCCTTCTCGGGTGTGTCCGCCGTTGGGGGCTCCCAGATTGGCTTTCGCTCCAAGTGGGTGTGGGTCAAGTCTGGTTCGCGCG
Source organism: Lyroderma lyra (assembly GCA_004026885.1). Lineage (NCBI taxonomy): Eukaryota > Metazoa > Chordata > Mammalia > Chiroptera > Megadermatidae > Lyroderma > Lyroderma lyra. Next base: position 476 of record PVJL010014841.1, read on the forward strand.
CGTGTAATCGTGACTCTGGGATTAGCTCTTTTTCGTCGTCGGAACCTCACCCCCACCCCCACCACCTCGGTTGGCATGCTTTGGCCTCGGGGGATGTTTTATGTGGGTTCGGGCGGATTTCCACTTGCGACCTGGTCACCGCTGTGCACTCTACACATGTGCTCAGCTGCCGGGTAGAACGACCGCTCAAGGGCAGGTGTTTGTTGACCGGCCCGAGGGTTCTTCAGGATTGAATGTGTAGCCTGGGAGATCTTTCCAGTCTGGGACTTTACAGAAAGGAAGCCGGGCGATCTGCACTCCTGACTTCAGGTAAAAGTTGCAGGTGGTCGTGGGAAATCACAGCTACTTTGGCTCGACTTGACTTTCAGGTTGCCCTTTGAGCCACTGTAAAGATCGAACACCGGACTTTGGAAGCCGCTGGGCGTTGTCTGTAGGGTTCCCAGCCCTCTGTTTACCTTCCGTCTGTCCCGCCCCACCCCCTTCCGCTCTGGCCCAGGTAGGTAGGTTAGCTGAGCAAGTCAAGTCGTCTTTTCCTGATGGACGTGGATTGGGGCTTAAATTTGGTTCTCGGTCATTGGTGAGGTTTTTTTGGTTTCTCGTCTCTGCCTTCACAACTAAGTGAACATTTAGGCCTAAGTTTTTATCGGAGCAGCTTAGAGAGAAAGTGCGATTTCTTCCCACTTCCCCTGAATGGACCAACCTAGTCCTGAAATATCAGGACCTCCACCAAAGAAACCTTTGGTAGGCTCCTGAGTTAACAATTGAGTTACACCCACACTCTGCGCAGTTCAGTATTGGGTTGGCCATGCAGTGGGCTATTGATCTGATAGTAACAGACAGTTAAAGTTTTCCAAATTCACCCCAGGTCCTGGAGGGCTACCAGTTTAAAAATCTAAAGATGGAATCTTGGATGACTCCATCTCACAGAATAACTCATAAAAAAGAAAATAAAATAAGGTCTGCCTTTCAAAAACATTGAAGAACAATTTTTTTAAATTGTCCATTATTTTAAAATTACAAAAATTTTCATTATAGACATTTTGAACCGTTCTGAAGTGTGTTAGGGTTAAAATTGAAAGTTCCTCCACCACATAGCTCCATTCCCCCAGTGACAAGCATTAGGGTTCTTTCTGACATATTCCTGTGACAGGTATCTGCAGGTTTCAAGTTTTTAAAAGTAGAAAGGGATCATTCCATGTCAGGTCAAAGCTCTACAGGCTTACCTACCCCAGTATCTATTGTGCACACTCATCCACATGGGGACATTTGTTGCTCCCCGCTTTTTAAGGACTGCACCCATGGTGTCCCATCATATGGCTGTGCCATACTCGAACCATTCCCCTTTAGTGACCATATACTGTATTTTGCCGTGTATAATTTGCTTTTTTGGCCCAAATTTGTGAGGGGAAAGTAAGGATGCGCATTATACATGGGTAGTATGGATTCCATGTTTTTAATTCTTTTATTTATGCTTATGAGTTAAAAATATAACTCTAGAAATTAATAATGATATCCATATGTAAAATAATGCCCTGGAATATGATAATTGCAGGGTTTTTTAATGTAAAAAAAATCGTATGCATAAAATCTCTTGTACCTTGTATCTTGTATCTTGCAATTATTTGTTACATAAAATTTCTTGTACCCTGTGTTAAAAAAATAAATGCTAAAATTTCTTTTTAATACAAAAAACAAGTACCTAAATATAAACAAATAAAATTTTGAATTAAAAACTTAAAATTTAAGGTTTTTTATTTTTTCCTGAAAGTTTGAGCCAGAAGCGTAGTGCGCATTATACCCAGCAAAATATGGCCATGTGGCTTCACTTTTCCAGTAATGAGCTAGTGAGCAGCTTTACATACATACCTTGGCCCCTGGGTGTTTATTTGTTGAGAAATTGCTGCATCAGGGGTTACATGGGTTAAAAATTTGGGTAAACGTCATCACCTCTTCCCCCTGAAAGATATCAGTGTACTCTCTCACCAGTAATCTATGTGTTCTTCCCCCGCAATATCCTCACCAACTGTGAGGAAGTCATTAATCGAGGGCCAGTGTTTAACCGACTGGTGGATGGAACGGAGTAGCTGATAGAAATCTTACGTTTAGGTTCCAGTTTGTTTTCAACAGAGGTATTGGGCAGCAGTGATCTGCAGTATCTGTGACGTAAACACACCCCTCCCCTGGCTCAGGACCTCCGTGTCCGCACTGATGTGTGACCGTCCGTGGGAGGGTTGAAAGGCTGACAGTGGAAGAACTGCCACCTGTCTGCCACAGCGCTGGATGTCCCTTCTGTGGAGCGTGATGCAACCTTCTCGGGACTTCCAGATAAACCCAGTCGACCGTTTGGCCCAGAGGAACAAGTTCTGAGTGCACAATCCTCTCACATCCAGGAAGGATAATTCTGGGGTTTTGGGGTCCCCCCTTGTATGTCATTCTTACAAGGTAAACCTTGTCATTAAAAGTCCCCTCAATAACCCATGTTTCATTCTGAGACTTTGTCCCATTCTTTTCAAAGCCTGCCTGCAAAGTGATATAAATTTTGAGTGGAGATAATGATTTTAAATGCATATTCACATTTTTTTAAACAGCCACTTAGGTTATCAAGTATGTCTTTCCCCGTACAATCATTAGTTTTTTTGGAAACGGCCTCTTTTGAGAGGTTTCCCTCTGGCTTTAATTGCAGTGTCGATCTGAGTGTTTAAGGTGCTGAGACAGGAGGAACGAAGGAGCTCTACAAGATCTCTGCTCAAATGAGACCCCGGGGGGCGTGTGGCGGTCCCCGTGTCCAGACTCTGCAGCCCCTGCCTCTCCTGGGCAACCTCTGCCCGAGCAGGCCACTGCTCGCCATGCATTTGCACTGTCAGCAGCATTGCACACTGTCCCCGAGACCGACGAGCAGGTGGAGTACACAAACTCACTGCCTCTCAGTGGAGTGATTACGGGTACGTTTGTTTTTTCCTTGGCTGTTGTTCAGGAGAAGGCAGTAAGGTAGCGCACCTGTAGTCATTAACGGGCCATGCTCTCAGGACGTCTCTGTGACGGAGGCGATGTCTCCTGACGGCGTCACCCGGTGCGTCCGTCCGGAACTCCCCGACAGGCGGCCCGGTAGGCCGTGAGCGTGGGTCTGTGATGCCCTTCCTCCAGACGCCCCGTTTGCTCGTCTGTGACGTCTCTAGAAGAAACGGGGGCAGCACGTGGTGTCGGGCCCTCGTTCTTGTACCTCCCGTTCTGATAGACGGCAGCAACCCTCAGCTCGCCTGGAAACCTGGGACGCAGCCTTGATCCCTATCTTGCCGGCGGGTCCTGAATCCGATCGGTCACCGTGTCTTGTTTTCCTGTGCCTGAAATAATCTTTGGAATCTGTTCTTTCTTTTCATCTCTTTAGCCACTTCTCTGTTTCTAACCCTCACCATCGCTGCTGAAATTACCTGTGCCCCCCAGCCTCTCACCTGTGCCCTTGGGGACCAGAATCATGTCATGACTGTCAGGGTCTCATAAATGTTTGACCGGAACTGGATTCTAGCCTGGACAATTGCAGACCCTTCCGACTGGTCTCGCTGACTTGATTTTCCATCCTTTAACCCACAATCTGAAACACGGACGTGTTCATGGATCCCCACTTCAGATCTTCATTCAGTGTCTCGCTAATGCCCGTACAATTACGTCCACATTCCTGGTGTGGCAGTTAAGATTTGAACTTCCTTTTCCAGCCGCATCTTCGGTCACTGTGCTGCCCTTCCCAGATCTCCATTATCACACTGTAGTTGTCTGTCGGCAGCTTACACTGTGAACTCGCTGAGGGCAGCTGCAGGTCGTAAACACTGTCACAATCCAGCGGTTAGAACCTGTTTGAAATTTATCCAAAGTACTTGGAATGGCTGCTGTTCTAAGCAGAGGAATCGAACTAGAATTAAAAACTAAGTAGGTACTGTATGTTAATGAAAGTTATGCGTGCCAGCTGACACAGAATACCCTCGGGAAGGTGGCAGTTTGTCAGAGGTCATCGTTAGCATTGTAGCATACTTTTCAGTATTTTTTAACTGAAGAGTTAATGCTGTTTAAATTATGATTAAAAGGCTTCAGAGCTTGCCTTTATAACCTCGAACCCATAACTGAGTGAACTGGTACGTACCTTCCATCATCTGCATGGCTGTCACCCAGTTTTCCACACGATCATCTCATTGCCAACATGAATGCTTGCGCCGGGCCTCCTGTTTGACAGGACAGTGGAAGGAGGGCTAGAGCCTGTCCTGGGAAAACTACTTGCCTTTCAGCTCTGACATTTAGTAGCCGTGTGATGTAGGTTTATTGCTTATACTGCTACATTTATGAAAATACAGATACAATACCTACTTTGCAGAATTATTGTGATTATTTCATTGAGTTATATGTTTATGAAAGTCCAGCATATTCCTTTTTATAAAGTCAGTAAAGATTCATTACCTTCAATCGAAAGGTACGCCTAATTGAACCCAAAAACTGCCTGCACCCTGATTCTGTATTCACATAGGAAGCCGTGTCAATGGTGGTGTAACCCAGGGGTAGCTGAAGGATGTGGGTGATGCTGCGTGCGTTGCCCGTGCATTTGTGGGATTTGGGGGTTGTCAGAGCGTCTGCTGGCGGGCGTACTAGCGCTGCAATTACGTGCCCTGACAGCTTTTGATATTATCCCTGGGCCCTTTCTCACTGTTCCCCAGTGCTGCCCCCTCTTCCTCTGCTCCCCACACAGACACCCACACTCAGCCAGAGAGATGGGCTTCCATGTTGGGACGGCCTTGCAGGACACCAGCCAGAGGACGCCGTGAGAGGAAAGGAGTTCGGACACGTAGTGTGGCGGGCTCAGTGAAGGTGCCCAAGGGGCCTCCTCCAGGACATCCCTTTATTTTCCTGTAGAAATAAACAGGACTCCGCTTCCACGATATTAAGAAGCGACATCATCAAAGGAGATACTGTCATCATGATGGCGCTGGTGGTAACTAACGTCTGCTGAGCAGTCGCAGATGCCCAGGACTGTTTCAAATACTTTTATCAGTCTTCTTTCCTCTTGTCCTCACAGCTGCCCGGGGTGGATACTCATCCCCTTTATTATTTACAAACAAGGACACTAATACCAAGTATAGATTGCATAAGGACATGAACTAAAGAACTTTTATTCCATGCACTATCACAGTGATGTGTCATGAAGTCTGAAACAGACTCTCCTTAAACACGAACACGTTCTAAAGCGGCACGCCCAGCTGCTGCGCAGGGCGGCCTTGATGGAGCGCTACACACGTTCCTAATGATGGGATTGTCTGCAGCCTCTTGTTAGCTCATCCGGTCTCGTGAGTGTTAGTGTATTATATGTGTGGCCCAGGGAAGCCAGAAGGTTGGCCACCCCTGTTCTAAAGTTAATATTCCTATAAAAAGGCAGTATGGTGTAGAAAAAGAAGAGTTGATGTCGACATTTTGAGGTCAGACCAACTTAGGATCAAATCTTGGTTACTTACCAGGCACGGCCCAGTTAATCTTATGACCTCAGTTTCTCTTCTGTAAAACGAGCAATGCTGATATTGGTCTTGCTGGAATGTTGAAATGACTGGTGTGATGATAGAAGTGTTAGCCTGGGCTTCGGTGAATGGTGACTGTATTTCAGTAATAGTTACAGGGAGCTCTTCGGCGCGTGTGCCGGGGGTGATACCAGCAACGGTTCTGAGGGCCACAGCCTCACTGTGTCTGTTCCACGTGAACTTGGTATGCACTTGTAGTAGCAGACACTGAATTCACGTACTTCTCGTGGTGACACCGCCCTTCCGTCACGCGTAGAGTTGCACTGCCCTCCACAACACTACTCGAACACTTCCCATCTTGAGAAACTGCAGATGATTCAGTCATGTCCGTAACTGACAGTGGTATTGATCAGATTTACGTCATGAAAAGTACATAAATCCCCGGGTATACAGAAATAAGCAGTGTACATAAACTGCCATCTCTACAGTTAAATCTTGGGTTGGCATTTCACTGACAGTACCTTAAAGAATTGTCATCTGTTGCTGAAACATGTGTGTGGTACTGACCTCATTGACCCAAAAGTGAGCAGGGCAGCTTTTTCCGGAAATGTGATGCATTTGACTGACTGATCTTAAGCCTCTCCTCACATGTCAGCCAACACTCTCTGTGACCAGGGCACGTATTTATAAGACAGCTGCCTGGGGTTGGGTACTGTCTTTATCTCTAGAAACCAAGCACAGTTTTCTGGAATTAAACAGGGCATAAACCTTTGCTTTATTCTTTTCAAGGGTCAACAACTGAGAAGTGGTAGAAAATTTGAAGCGATACGAGCTAATGTTGGATACCGTTAGGCTTGATCCATGAATAGTAATTTAAGTTGATCGGTACATTGAGTAAGAACGTATAGAAGAAAACACTGCATTAGAAGTCGGGGAACCTGGGTTCTGATCCGGAATTTGCTGCTTTGTAGCAGTGCAAACTTGGGGGAGATCATTGACCCTCTCTGAGCCTCAATTCATCATAAAAATGCTGCAGGCAATGACCCTGCCGGCGGTACTGGGAGGCTGAGTGAGGCAGAATACAGGAAGGCACTCCAAACCTTGACGCCCTCTGAAAACGGATGGATGCTAACACCTGTGTGACCTTGAGCCAGTCATCTGACCTCGTAATTATGACAGCGCCTACTACCTCGACTACAAAAGGAGGGATAGGACTTCAAACTGATTACAGGCTAATCAGCATTAGAGTTTGATCAAGACAAATCCCCGATTTTATCACACGTAAACCTTAGAGCAGGGGGCCTGTCACATTGGACCCCCTCAGCTTCCAGCACAGGGCCATGCTGTGGTGGCGTTTGGTGCTGGTTAGTGGTGACTGTGCGCTGGCTCCGTGCCCGGCGCTGTGTGGGTGGGACACAGATGAAAGCCTGCCAGCTTTGCCCATGGGGACAGGTGGTTGGCGGGCCTCAGCGCTCGTGTTTTACCAGAGCCGATGGGAGACCCCTTCCTGTTTCCGGATCCCACCGAGAGGAAGTGGGCACATTTGAATCTGTGATTTCTGTGCCCGATGGAGGAGCTGAGCACGTGAAGTTCTTAAATGTGTTTATTTCTAAAAGAAAGAAAATGCATACTCAGAGTCCTGATCTCCCTCCCTACACTGCCCCCATTTCCTGCTTTTTCTTCAGCAATGAGAAAGCCTCCCCCAAGTAATGAGAGAGGCCCTGCCTTTTAAAACAGCTTTCGGAGTGTTTTTAATCCAAAAACTTAGATTTGCTTTTTTAAGAGAAATACCTCATAATTGCAATTGTGGTTGTTTATTTAACACAGCCTTCTGTTATGTAACAAGCTGCTATTCACCAGTAATAGCCAATTAGAAAAGGAACGATCTTGTACCCACTATTCGTAATTACCATCATAAAGCAATTAATAGCAGGCACTGTTGTTGAGCAGTAGCAGAGCATCAATCATGCTGTCTCTGCAAAAGCACCGCACGACTAATCTCCACCAGTGGAGGAGGGGAGGGAGGGAAGGAAGGCCTGAACACTTATTGGAATTTCCAGGCCAGGTTATTGCTAACGTTTGAAAGCTTCATAAATATGCAGCCACAAGAAGGAACACTGACGACCGACAGGGGCTGGGCGTTGTCTTTCCCACAGCAGAGCTCACAGGCGGTATTGTTCAGGGCAGAGCTCCCTGCCCGGGAGTCAGGCCTGGGTTCCAATCTCACTTCCGCTTCTGCCAGACTCTGTAATGTTAGAGTAGGAGTAGTTTCACAGTGTGAGATTTTCTGGCTTGTGAGTGAGAGAATTCACTTATATTAGCATCCCCCCAACTGCATCTTTCAAATAGGAAAAGAAGGAGAAGGTAGGTTTACAGCTGGAGAATCCACAGTATACATGCCCCAGAGGCTGTGTGGAAAGGGAGCACATCTTTGGGTCTGCCCACATGTAGGCGTCATCCGTCAGGTGTCTTCAGTTAGAAAATGGGTGGAGAACCACCACAAAGATGACTCACGGGGTCTCCAAATCCACGAGAGCCTGGCGAGATTGTTGGGATGCATTCCATCTCAGTCCATCTCCTCTCCATTTTGTAAGAAACCACACAGATCTGAAAGAGGTAGTGATCGTACTGAGACTTAGTTCGTTCAGAAGTTTTATTACAGGTCTGCTGTGTGCAAGCTTCTGCATTCTAAATGCTGTAGAATACAGAGATGAAGACAAGACAGGTCTCCGCATCAAGGATCACATGGCCTAACAGGGTAAATCTAAAAAATGCATAAGTAACTGTTACAAGGTAGATAGTGTTCAGGACCATCAGAGTGGTCAGGATAGAGTCAACCAAGAGATTACGTGTACACCTGAAAATAGTATCCTGCTATATGTTGATTATACAATAAATAAATACCATGTCGTTAGAGAGCGAGTCACGTTTTAACAATAACGACAGTAAAAGGGAAACCAATTAGAGCAGTTAGTTAAATAAACAGCTAATAACACTTAGAGCGGGGAGGGCGGGCGATAAATTATGCCCAGCCGGTGGTACTGGGATGTCCCAGCAGGTGGGATAGGGGTTGGATGCGCAGAAATAGAAACAGCCGTTCAGGCCTTGGCCAGCGGAGGCTGCCGGGAAAACGCTGAGGACGTGGACAGCAACCCACAAGGCAGTTGGTTCTGCCTGGAGAACGTGGACGGCGGGTGGGAACAGTGGACCAGAAGTTGGGAGAGGCGAATTGAGGCTAGACCGTACAGTCCCACCGTGAGAGCCTGACACTGGGGCCTTGGAGCTTTGCAGGAAGAGAGTGGTAACAGTACATAAAGGGGGAGGTGGGGACCGCGCTAGACGCGGACCTACGCCCTTGTCCTCGGAGTCAGGGATGAGCTCCGTCCCCGAGTCAGAAAGCAGTGCCGGGCGGAGCGGTTGTGTGGGGAGGGAGGTGCGGTCTTTCGTAGCTTGGGGCTGGCCGGGCTCTGCCTCTAGGAGGGCCAGGCCGACTGCAAGCAGGAGACACCATCAGGGCGGTAGGACAGGCCTCAGTCCAGTCGGAGAGACCTGGGAGGGAGGGGGAGTTGGAGGAAAAAACAGAGCTCGGTCGCAGTTAGAGCAGGAAATAATTTTGTTCCGGAGCGATTGCAGTCGCGGGACACAGGCCCCGGTGCAGAACGGGGCTCAATGCCGAATGCGACAAGGACAGAGGGGATTTTAGCCCTGGTTGTCCTGGGGGTCTGGGGTGGGGTGTCGAGTTGGGTAGTAGAAAATTACTAAGAGGAAATGTCAGGGGGGTTCTGGCTCAACAGACTTGATAAGATTCCTGCTGAAGCCAGGCCAGGGTGATGCGCTACCACCTGGGGAGGGTGGTGGAGGATGAGGAGAACCCCATCCACTGGGGAGGGTGGGGGTGGGGTCCTCTAAACCGACTTAGCAGGGGTCTTGCCAAAACAGGGCTCTGCAGAGCTGGCAAGGCCCAGTGGGGAGAAGCATTCCTGACTGAAGGTCAGTCAAGGAGAGCGTCGATGTCTGCAGCAGGAACGTGACCCAAGTCACTGAAAGGCTCAGAGAAACGAGCTTGGAGGAGCCTGGTGCCCTGGGAGGCACTGTGTCCCAGCCTGTGGAGTCGGCTGCAGGTTGAGGACTCCTAACCAGGGAAGGAATACAGCCTGAGGCTCGGTTCCAAGAAATTAGTCACGTGCCCAGGGATCGCAGGCTCATGCAGAGCTGCTGGCTTGTGCTGGTCCCCTGCTGGAGTAAGGCCAAATGCCCCGTGGGCCCGGGACCCCTGACCCCCACAAGTGGCCACACTGGAAGGGGCTCTGCTCCAAACAGCTCATTACAAGCTGCCCACGTGGCTGCTGAACTCCCAACCCCGAGCTCATTAATCCTGAATAATCAGCCAGTGGTAATAGAACCTGCAAGTATAACGTGATAACTCCCTCTCTTTCTCGTGACCCCTAGACCACGCGGAATTTGATGCCTCGGAGAAAGATGCCTGTTCTTGATGAGTTCCTTGTGAAACACCTTTGAGTTATTGACAGAACAGATTAAATTATAGTGATCATCGTTTCTCCCTGCTAATACGATGTGCTCAGGTATCAGAGTCACAGTTGTTCCCGTAAATAGAGCACGTTCTTACTTTTCTTTCATGAAGCTCAGATCATCATCAACCATACAAAATTCCATGTTCTTAGCCTAAATGAATTAAAAATGAACTAAACCTTTTAATAGACTAAAAAGATTTCATGTCTTTGCTGTCATGTCAGATATTTTCGTAGAAATTTGTGTTCTCACTGTATTTGTGCATCACTGTGACTGAAGTAGGTAGAACGAATATACATCTAGTATGCTATTAATTGATGTTTTTTTAAGGACAGTATTCCAGGACTCCATAAAAGCCAAGACAGGAAAGTATTATAATGTGTTGTTACACAAAGAGGATTTCTCAATAGAATAACTTACTAATACTGACTTAAATAAAGTTGCATAACTTCCTTCCTTCAGGACTCTAGCGTGCTAATTTCCGTGACTGTCCGGGAGATACATATTAAATTGCAGCCTCCCAAATATTTGATCATGGGCCTTGTTCTCAGATCAGGCCTATCAGCATTTCACAGGACGCTGGTGTTCCACGGACTTCAGTTTGGGGAATGCTGATCGGGGTCACCTGGCCTTAAACAGAGCTTGCACATTAAGAGCTGAGACATTCCGAGTGGTTCCACCTGTAAACACCTTCAAGAAGAGATGTTCCTCCTGTATCTGCAACAATAACCATTGTCTTCCACCTTTATAGCTTTCCTGTTTTGCATTATGTGTATGCCCTTAGTGGAGAAAAAAAGTAAGTGTAGAGTATCAAACACAAGGTCAAAACAACAAACCCAAGTATTGGTCCTGCCTCAGGGAGACTGACCTCCTCTCAGGGGCATTTTCCCCCCATTATCCTCAGAAAGCCAGAGTTCTTTTGAAAATGTGCAAAGTAACACTGAAAAAATTTTTGTGTAAACAAAGCCGACCACTTGCGCACAATGTGAGAAATTTTACTCCTCAGATCGGTGTCTTTATTCTAGCATTCCTCCCTTAATGTATTGGAATTAAGATTTGAAAATGGAACAGAAAAGGAAGTGTTCCTAAGCAACCAGTTTCTGACCTGCTGTTCAGAGCTCTCAGGCCTGTGCTCCCGACTGAGTCAGGTAACCGTAGCTCTTTCATGCATTATGTAAGGTCATAAAAATTTAATTCACATTCTTCTATCGGCTTTCATTGGCCTCAAGAATGTAGGTCAGTTGCGATTTTTTTTTAATTGCCTGTGTGTGGCATCACGGTCAGAAATGTCAGAGTTTCTGAATTACTCTTTATTAATGAAATGGTGAATCCAGGCATCTTCTTAATATAAAATCTGCCACTGATGTGACGGAGAGGAATTTCTTAGTGGAAGGATTTTTTGAACAGCTTGGAAATGATTCATGGGACCACTGTCACTCACCTGTGGTTTGCAGTACTCAGCCCACCAGCTCGTGTCTGTTTCTTCAGGATGCTCACTACACGGAATGTGGTTTCACTGTCAGGGTGGCTGTTACCAAAGAGACAAGAGACAGCAAGTGTTCGTGAGGATGTGAAGAAAGGGGAATCCTCGTGTGCTGTTGGTGGGATTGTAAATTGGTGCGGCCCCAATGGAAAACAGTATGGAGGGTCCTCAAAATATTAAGAATAGCACTACTGTGTAATCCAGCTATTCTGCTCCTGGGTGTTTTTCCAAAGAACATGAAAACACTGGTTCAAAAAGCCATATGCACCCCAATGTTCATCGCAGCATTATTTGCAGTAGCCAAGATATGGAAGCGACCTAAGTGTCCACTGATGTAAGAACAGATAAAGAAGAGGTGGTACAAGTTACAATAGAATGCTACTTGGCCATCAAAAAGATGAAATATTGCCATTTGTGGTAACACTGGTGGACCTTAAGGGTGCTATGCTAAGTGAAACAAGTCAGATGGAAAAGGACAAAACTTGCATGATTTCACTCATACGTGAACTAGAAAACAAACCAACAAAAGAAAAACAATTCATAAATAATGAAAAACAGATTGGCAGTTACCAGTGGGAAAGGGGTAGGGGGTGAAATAGGTAGAGGGGGTCAAATGAAAGATGGAAACTAGACATGGTGAGCAGGCTAGAGTGTGTACAGATAGCGAATTATAACGTTGTACACCTGAAATTAGAGACCAGTGTTACCTCAATTAAAAAGGAAAAATATGTAATGTTATAAATCCATGGTACCTCAATTAAAAAGGACAAAACTGATTTAGACAAATAGTGTAGAAGGGAGACAACTGGACTGCTCTCTTTATCTTGTCACTTTCTCCTGAAATTGTATGTTTGCATATACGTATCCCTTGTGACAATACATTAATGAATTAGATTCTGAATTCATCATATTTAAGCATAGTTGTCAAAAATAACTATAGTGTTACTAATATTCGCTGTGAAATTCACACATACTTATGGAAATGCAAACTTCAATTACATATGGGCAGCATATTTTTTAAGTTATATCCCTCTTAAGTTACACTTCGTAAAATATTGTAACCCTCATTGTAAATATTTATATATGTTCTCTCTGTTTCTGATTAAGTCATATTCATAGTTCACATCTTAGCTTAAATGTCACTTTTGTGAAACCATTCCTGAACCATTGATGGAATTAGCTACACACTTCTTTACAGCCTGAATGATATGCTATCTGTTAGCTAGGAAAATTCCATCACCTGCTTGCAGAGAGAAATTTTAATTCTCCTTTCCTTACCTGTGATTGTTTTAGGTACTCAGATTGTACACAGTACGTGCCCTTTGCTTATTGAGATAACTGTAAGTTTGTCCTTTCTGCTTACGTGTAAGCAAACAAAGTTTGCTTTTTCTGAAATTGTGTCTTATCCTGAGATTGAGCATAGCATAGTACAAACACAGAACTTGTAGACAAGAATCCGCTTCACACACTCCCTGAACTCTGTTTTCTCATAACGACAGAAATAATCACCTTCCTTACTTGACAGGGTCATAGTGAGGTATTTAGAAGCTGGTTTTAAAAAAATGTAAAGGGTTACATACATTAAGCAGTGGTATATTAATATGCTGCATGAAGTGACCGTCCTTTTAGATTTACTTCTCTGTGGCTTTCTATCCTGACTACAGAGTGTGACTAGCCTCTTCCTCTTTAAACTGTCAGTACTTTATCATTTAATAATATTTGTAGGACATTTCATCTGTGAGTGACATAAGGATACGTCACTTTGGGAAGTGTTTTAAAAGAACAAGACATAGCGTCTGTCTTTTTTGAGCTTATAGCCTAGCTGGAGAAGAGACACATACCAGTAATTAGTTTGAGCTCTGAGTACATGAAGAGAGAAAATAAATTGCTTGAAAGGGTGATTATAGTTGGCTTCGTGGAAGAAGTGAGAGACCTGAGTTCTAGGAAAGACTCCAGCAGGCACGCAGCGGGATACTGAGAACCTGAGCCTAGAGTAACAGCCTGCGGAAAAACAGCATGCAGATGAGCCAGGTGCCATCCAGGGACTCCCCAGAAACTCTGCAGTGAAGCTGACTCGGGCCCCAGAAAGAAATGGGGAGAGAGACAGACAAAAGACGGCCCTGATAAGCTCTGTCTAGACCCGAGGAACTGTCCAGTGCTGAAGCCCTTCCGGCTGTGGCTGAGGTTTCACGGGTTTGGATCTCGGCTCTTGATCCATCAGGCCAAATGGTCTGCAGAAGCAGCTGGAGCAGTTAATAGGATCTCCCCAGGCAAACATGAGATCACACAGGTGATTCTCTGTGGAGGTCAGAAAGGACACTTTGGGTCTTCTCAGGCTCTAGGGTTTCAGCAAGCATTTACTGAGCAGGAATTATGTGGTAGGTCCCGAAGGCATGAGGAAGACAAAAGTCCCAGCCCTGAAGTAGCCACTTGTCTGGGAGAAGAAAATAATGCACGGGTTCAATGAAAGAATGGCCCTGAAGACGCCAGTAACTGTCTTCTGTGCTGCTAAGCCTTCTGGGAGTTTAGGGTAGGCTTCATGAGGAGGTGATACCCAGGTGGTCAGGGGTAAGGGGGATCTTCTCAGTAGGGGAGCTGCCTGAGGAAAGGCTTGAAGATGCCCTACACCTGCGAATCATCAGAGCTTCGAATGATGGGGTGCAGGGGAGATGGTTAGAGAAGGAGACGGGGGCTGCACGAAGGCGGAGCTCGTGGGCCATGCGGAAGAGAGTGGATTTGCTCCTGCATGATGGGCCGTGGTGTAGGTGGGTGGGTGTTATCAATCAGATGGGCTGTACAGAAAGCCTGTGGCCGTCCTCACGTGAAGGTGCACGTGCTCGCGGGGCATGGGCGGGCAGTTTCGAGACCCAGTGCAAGCTGGTTCCCAGCTGGAGGAGTCTTTTTCCCCATGCATAACCCATCGTGTAACCTTCCAGGCAGACACCAGCTGTGATTTCGCTGGGCCTGTAGGAAACGCCCAGAATGAAAGCATGTCGCATTCAGGGCGGCTCGTCACCTGGCACCACTAATTCAACCTGCTGCTTCTCCTCCAGCCAGGTAGTGGAGGGTTGGCTTTTCGTCCTCGTGACCCCTCCTCAGGTGTGAGTTCCACGGTCGGAGGCTAACCCCAGAGGCAGGTGGAGGACAGTCTGTGCATTGCGTGCTCACTCGACTTTGTCACGGGAAAGGCTGCACTTATACATTTTAATTTCTAGATGAAAGTAAGTCTTTAAACTTAACATTTTTCTTAATTGTGTCTCAGAAATTTCACAGCTGGTATCTTTTCCGTAATTAAAAATGGCCATATTCCCTGCAATTCTGTGTTTTTGTTTTGATCCATAGCAACCTTTGCCAGATAACTTCTCCTAAGCTCAGATTTTGTACAAATCTAAGAATTTTCAAACAGGGCCCCACATCACTTGGGAGGGAGTGCAATTGTGTATCTTTAAAATTATATGTACGTGTGTGTGTATAATAAAAAACTTTTGAAATGTTGACGTGCTCATTGGAGTGAAGTTTCCTCTTATAAATCAGAAAGGTTTGTTAGTATAATTTTTCTCTTATTGAAAATTTACATGCTTACCTACTGCAAATGCTTTGTTCTGGTTTAGCACAACTACTACATCCAAGGTCATCCTTCATTTTCAGAGGTATTTGATCTTCCGCTGTAGGTAGGCTTCCTTGTTCTTGCTGTTCTGTTCTTTTTAAGTAGCTCAGTTACCTTTGAAGTCTCTGATGAATGCCATCTGGTCCTAATGATTTAATGGTTGATTGCAATTTTCCACATTATTTTTTGGCTCCTTCCCATCTCCCCATCATCCTAATTTTTCCATTTTGATAATTTATTATTATAATAGATTACTTCATTGCCTGTGAGTGTTTTTACTGTTTTTCTTTAAATTTTCTTTAATATGTATGCCATCTTTCATTTCTGAAAGTAAGCAAACAGCAGGGTACTATTTCACAGAGTGTAATGGGAACAAGGCACTAGAATTTTTCCAATTCAAAAAATGTTTCAGTTGATCAGTGTACAATGTACCTTATGTATCCCCTCCTAATATCAAGTGAATTTGCTTCACATAAGTAATGTAAGGAGGCCAGGAGATCTAGTCTGTCATTTCAGAGAACAGACAAGATAGTCATCGTTTCCACCTCATCAGGGAGCAAGGTTGTTAGCAATTGAAAGGACTCTGCGGTCCTCTTCAGTTAGCATCCTTGCTGAGAAGGCCAGAGGTGCCCCGGACTGCCAGACACAGTAGTCTCCTCTCCTAACTAAGGTGATTCACAGCCTTTGGCCCGTCGTGTCACATGTTAAAGACTGGACAAAGGATTTTAAAAGCGATTGAGAGCTGGGATTGAATCAGGGTTGGGAGTCAGTGTAGCTGGGATTCACGTTTCAGGGGCAGACGAGCAACATGAATGACAGGAGAGAGGCATAAGGGGTCAACTAGATGCCAGAGGAAACCCCGTGAACTCGTTTGGAAAATTAGAACACAGCAGTCTGTCTGAAATTGTGGTGGCGTACCACTTCAGTCCACGTAGGGTGGTGCTCCGAACCTAACTGTCCTTTGAGAGGTGAACGGAACCAGGAGACGTGGCCCGTAGCTACCACGCAGCCATAACGAAAGAGGAAACACTGCCGTTTGCAGCAACACGGGCGGTTCTCGAGGGTGTCGTGCTAAGTCCCGTAAGTCAGGCAGAAACAGTCGAGAACCACGTGACTGCGCTCGTGTGGGGTGTAAAACCGAAAGTAACAAATGAACAAACAAACTCATAGACACAGACAGCAGTGTGGTGCTTACTAGGAAGGAAGGGCGCTGGGGGAGGGTAAAGGGTCCGTTCTGTGGTGACGGGAGGAGACTGGATTCTGGGAGGTGACGGGTCATAGCACTGTACACCTGAAACCCATATAATCTTACTGACCAACATCACCCCAATAAATTTAATTTTAAAAAATTGGGGCTTCCTCCCCGACAAAAATGGTGTTTTGTTCATTGTTCTGTCCCCAGTAGCTAGCTCGCCCAGTTCCGGGGACTCTCGTGTAGATGCTTAGGAGATGCTCTTCTGTGCGTGTGTCTCTGGGCTCCCTCGCTGCCTTTGCAGAGCCCCAAGTGGTGGATACCTGCAGTGTCTCCCTGGGCCGCGTGGCGGGGGCCTGGCTCCCGCGCTGCCTCCGCGCCCCGATACAGAGGCCGCAGCACCCTTTCACTCGGGGAGTGGACCTCGTCACTACTTTTCAGAAAAGGCGACAGAAGC
This sequence comes from Lyroderma lyra, assembly GCA_004026885.1. Classification (NCBI taxonomy): domain Eukaryota; kingdom Metazoa; phylum Chordata; class Mammalia; order Chiroptera; family Megadermatidae; genus Lyroderma; species Lyroderma lyra. The sequence goes on from PVJL010014841.1 coordinate 17,234, forward strand.
AGGGGAGTAGCAGAGGTGTTGTAAGGGCCAAGGGTGGCACTGGCACTGGCACAGAACATTGCAGGTCCCCCGATTCTACCCTGACTTCAGGAATCAGTTGCTTTTCCTAGAAACACTGTGGGCATACACGTGTAAGGACTTTTTGCCGGAAGAGTTTGGTTTGGTTTTTTCCCTTTGGCTCAAGAAAATCCCAGCTCTCCCCCTGTGCTGGACACAGGGACAGAGTGACCCGCCACGGTCCTGCTCCATCCACGCACCCTTTTAGGAAAATGCACACGGAACAGCAGGGCTCAGTGGCGACAAAGGCACTTTATTCCCAGTTCAGTATTCCACTCAGGGGCCTTGGCTTTCTTCACTTTAGTTAATTGCAATAAGCTAACCTCTTGCATCTCAAATGTAGCTGTTGCAAATCCAAAGGAAAGAGCCAATTGGTGAGTGGTTTATTCGCTGTGTGTCCTTAAGTGATGAGATAAGAAGAGCATAAGTAACAGTTCTTTGCAGGGCATGTAGTTCAGCAGAATGTGCCAGTTCACATATCTGTGCATCGGTGTACGAACTTACACGAACCCACAAGGCATGCATGGATTCACGTGTGCCCCACACTGGCCCGTCTCACCACCACCTGCCGATTTAGGTGGCCCCTTCTGAGGGGCGTTCGAAAGGCTGCCGTTCCCCAAAAACCTGTCCTTCTGGTTTGCTGGCGCTACAGAAACTTGTCCCTTTGTGTTAGTCACCGCCCTCTGATAAAAGCTGCTTTTTAAAATGTGAGAAGATGCTTGCAGAGAAGCAGTACATTGTGTCACTCACCGCAGCATGTGTCACCTCAGCGTGTTTTACCCGATCATTCGCAAATGAATTTAAACGTGAATCAGTCAGCTGAGTGCCCTGCCTCTGCTCAGCACTAAGCTGAGAACAGTGGGGGAAAGAAAGATGAGCTCATTTTAAGGGACTTCCAGGGTGACGCATGAGACAAAACGTATCCACGTAAGGCAGAATTGCCCATCACACTATTTTATGGAGTAACTTGGTATGTGAGAAGAGCAGGATTTCTGCAGCTTTTTTTTTACATGTGGAACTATTTTCCAAATTCTCTTACACAGAATCCCAGTACATACAACCTATGAAAGGGAGGCCCCTGTGGTCAGATGGTGGGCGGAGGTCAGCGGGGGCCACCTGCTCAGGTTGTCCCTTCACCTCCAGTGGGAGCGAGGCATCTGGGGTCGCAGTTAAAAACCAGTTCACGTGGCACATAAGCAACCGCGGCATCACATCCCTGTGGGTCTGAGGAAGCGCCAAGTGGGAATTCCGACACAGATTGGTGCGTGAGGCTGGGCAGGATTTAATGGGCGGAAAGGAGGGAAGAAAACAAGACGTGCAGAGAAAACAGAGCATGGACAGTGTGACGCATAGTGAGGAGGACAGTTGGGTAGGGAAGGTGGGTGGACATTAAGGATGAGCCACACAAGTGGGGGTTTGGTGGAAAACAGGACAGCGAGGTGCTCAGGTTTGAGTCTCGGGAACTGCTGTGCTGAGAGCTGATGGGGGAGGGAGGTGCGAGGGGGTTCAGAGAGGGCGTGGGTGTCTGTCCTCAGCCACTCCTGCCTCTCCAGTGCTTCTCAGCTTCATGATGTGAGAAACTGAGCAGGCCCTGCACCTAGCCTGTCCCTCCCGGATTCCCAGAGCGCCGGGCCTGCCGAGCCTTTGTCCCCACGCTGTGGGGGCCCTCTCCCCTCCGCCTGGGCCCAGTCCGCCTGGGCCCTCTCTCCCTGGCCCCCTCCGCCTGGCCCCTTCCACCTGAGCCCTCGCCGGGGCTGTGCCTTAATTGTGCTTCATAAAACCCCGTACCACCACCTTTTCTCCTTTATGCAAGATTGTGGCTTTGTTATCCTCCCTGAACTGCAAAGCGATGACCCATCTTCGGAAGACCTGTGGCTATTACCATTTCATTGTTATGGAAGAATTTGTGCCCTGTTATAAATGTCAGAAAATAGGCAGTATGACTTTGCTTTATATTCTCAAAAATGTTAAGTTTTTTTTAATTCCTCAGTTCCCCTCTTCACAGTCTCTGTGTGCTGAGGACTCCTCTCCAGTTGGTCCCCATAGCAACACTGGGTGATGTTAATGGAAATGCCACGCCGTAGGCTCTCCCACAGAGCATCTCTGTTAAAACAGCCGTGAAGCCACCGTAGCATTTATTATTTTTTTCTTAAAAGAAATTGATGTTTTGGGATCTTTCCCATGATCAGACTTAACTTCCTAAACTGAAGAGAACTGGAGTCTCTGGGTCAGAGCAGCCTTTTGAACGTGATGAACCACCTCCATGTTACCTTCTCGTGCCCACGTTCGCAGCCAGCGTAGGTGCACGGCGGCCCAGAAGCCGCGGCCTGACCTGGGAGTCTGTGAGAAGCGCAGGTGCCGGGCCACACCCCAGACCTGCTGCGCGAGCAGCTCGGACGGCGCTGTCTGAACCAGCCCTGCAGGTGGCCCGGGCGCCTAAGCCCCAGGCCGGCTGGCGCGCAGGGCAGCGGGCTGGAGGAGACATCACGTCAGTCGGCGACAGGCTCCGCTAACAGCATGCAGACCGTTTCAGCCCTGATTTTCTGTCCCACCTACATGTACTTATCCTCTGAAGGAGTAATGAATACCAATTTGTGTTAAAGATGCAGTATGGCAGTAGGGAGTGTCTGATTGATTTTTAGGTACTGAAATGAAATGTTTTCTAATCCTTACGAGTGTGTATCCATTATTAGCAAGTATAGAAAGCCGAGTAATTGCCATTAAGTCTATAATAGGTAATGACTCAGACTAGAACGCTTTTCTCGCTGGGGTTTTCTTTTTTCTGGGGCTTTTTTTTTTTTTCCTGTTTCTTAGGTTTCGATGTGCGGATGCTCACAAGTATCCACCTTTTTGAAAGGTGTGTTAAATAGGGCCTTTTCTGCTTATAGTAATTCATCCTTACATCCTGAAATGCATCAGAAGGATACAGTAAAGGCAAGGGTCTTTTGAAGGCCTTGATTTAGGAAGCAGAATTACAATAAGAACAAGTTTCTCATGTCGTGTGAGGATTTAAGAGGCAGGGAGACCCCAGAACCTGGAGATCTATGAAGAAATTGGCATGCAGAGAGGCACTCCCAGTGTTAAGTATTTAAAATTGCTGTTTATCACAAAACCTGATCCCTCTGTGTGCCAGGATTTTGGAACAGAACCTGAGGAAGTTGAACTTGGTAGAGTGGTCAGGTCCAGCCTGAAGGCAGGCTTTCACACAGCGTTCAGAAATCCAAATAAGTACGACACATCTGGTCAGGAATCCAAAGGCAAGTTAGTCCACGGCAACACTGGCAGAGTGACTCTGATCACCCCGTTAGGCCCCGTTACGCTCCTTCTGTGTGAGCCCCAGTGTCCTAATCAGACCTTCTCTGTGTCTCACCACGACTGTCACTGCTGTGTCTTTACCGAGGTCAGGCCCCTGCATGTTAGTGACTCCCTGGTTTCCTGATGTGCTCTCAGCCTTTCGGCCGTATTAGTCTCTGACGCGCCCATGGCTACCCTGCTGTCCCCAGCTCGGTTTGCTCCTTTCATACTCAGTTTTGCCCTGAGAGTCTTAGTTCCGATGATAAACTTCTCAGACTTGTCAGACTTCGGCGCTGTCTGTACCGTAGGTTTTCCCTGTACCTGCACAGTTCATCACTTATAACAACTATCACATGTTGTAGTTGCGTGTGTCTCCACCTGTGCTTTGGGGACAGGATCTGTGTCTTCATCTCTCCAGTCCTTTGTCCTAGCCTAGCACGCTAGATTTTCAGTAACAGTTTTGGGAATGAAGGGATAAGAGAGTTTTACATATTATAGGTATGGCAAGCAAACTACGGTTTTTCTGATATAATTCTGATGTGAAATGTTTCATCTTTTTCTCTCAGCTATCAGTAACTTCAGCTATTTCAGTACCCAACTACCTCCTTACATATGCAGAAAATTTAAAATTGTGTAAGGAAAGTTACCATATCCTAGGGGTCTGGAAAGAGGAAGAGTTCCTCACCCTTGAGGAAGGATCTGTGAACCATGTGAAGTCCCTTAGTGAAGTCTGAGGCTGGGAGGGGAATTTCTGTGCTTACGCCGTTTCATTACCGTAATTCCTGGACTGAGTTGTTTGGACCTCAAGGAAACCCTCCTCTGTTCTCTCTTTACACGTCCACACTCATCCACAATCTGAGTACTGGGGGAATGTGGCTAGAACTGGAGAATTTAAAAGGAGTCTGGATTCTTTCCATAGGGTGGTGGCTTAGAATGCCCTTTCCTCTATCTGATGGCATCTCAGAAAACAATACAATGTTTTCTATTAAAAAAAACAACAACTTACCACGTTCCTCAAGATGATTACGTGGCAGTTATTTTTCAAAGCGATTACACGCGTCACTTACTGAAGACATCTGTCTCGGTGACTGTCAACATAACACACGTTTTTACGTATTGATTCCACATCAGATACTCCCAAATTGCTTTACTTTTTGGGTTTTTGTTTCCATAGTTGCCTGACTTCCCCATGCTTGATGACCATTCTTTCATTAATCAGACATCCGCCCAGCATGTCCTCTGTGCCGAGCCCCGGGCTGGGTTGGAAGAATGTACCAAATGGACACGTCTCCTACACTCACCAACCCTGGCACCCATTACAGTAGGAGAAATAGGCCGTAGCAGCACTTCCCTTCTCTCCGTATCGCCGTTTGTGGCTTCAGATCTGTGGGTCAGAGAACAGGGTCTAAAAGGAATGTACATAGCATCCCAGGCCACCAAGTCAGAGCCTACAGGGACCTGCCAGGTGACACAACTGATGGCAGTGGGGTGGAGCAGGGATTAGACTCAGTCCAGTAACGACAGGTAGTAGAGTCACCCAACAGTAACTGCTTGGAATTACTGCTGCATTCCGCTTGCTGTTGGGACAGTAGGAAGTGACGAAGATGGTGGCAAAAGAGAGCACCTCCCCCCGCCCTGTCTGAGCAAGCAGGCGACAGAGCGGGGCTGTGGGCTCGTGAAATGGGCGCCCAGTGTTAGCAGCACCTGCAAGTTCTTTTAAATATGTCCTCATCGTTTTAATGATGACACGTACGCATCCAAGTACTGTACGCATCCAAGAAAGGTATCAGGGAGATTCGGAGTGAGGGCTGCCCTCTGCGGGCCCCGAGGGAGAGAGTGGGCCCCACGTGCGGGCCCGCGTGCGCTTTAACGTCTCGTTTGAGCTCGTGGAAGTCCATTCTGGCTCTGCCGCGTGCTAGGAGCACGGGCTTAAGCAAATGCAAAGAAAGGAGCAGAGCCCCGTCGTATTTGAATTTTAGATGGACGACTGGTCATTTTTTAGTATACATCGCAAATGCTGCCCAGGGTCTTCTCGTGCTACACAGTGCCGCGCAGTGTTGGGGACGTACTTGTACTAAAAACAGTATTCATTATCTGAAACTCAAGTGTATCAATAACTGGGCACCCTGTATTTTACGTGGCAGCCGTATCCCTAGTACTGCGCTTCTCTTTTGAAGGTCAGTTTGCCAGGTGGGTAGCCTGTGAGCAAATGACATCTGTGATCGTTTCTCCTACTTGTCAATGTCAGTAATTTAGGACATTAAAACCTTCATTTTTACCGGGCGATGGCTGCATGGCAAGCTGGGTGAACCTTCAGCGAGGAAGTTAAAAAAAAATCGGGCTTTCTGTAGGGAAATTGATTTAGCCTTTCTGCACGAACCTCTAAAAACGTTTCTACCACGTTTTGTTATTTGGGCATAAAAAGTGTTTTTTCTTCAGTTCAAATGAACATTTCCATCTACATATTTATCCCCATGCCACCAACCTGCTTTTGTAGCTCCTGGGGGAAACACCCCACAAATCTCTATCGACGCCCTCCTCTCCACGTTAGCACGTTGATGCGTCAAAGTCAGCATTCTAGCACTTTCCTTCCAATAGTATTCTCCCTGATGTCCGCGTCATTTTGGGATCGTTTTTGTGCTTTTTAGAGGTTGTCTTATTCTTCCCTTCCTGATACTCACCGTCTGTATTAAGGAGGTAATAAACCAGCCTTGTTGCTAATGAATTGATCTGTTCAGCTGCTAGAAAGACATTTAACATGCCAGCAGATGTTCTGATTCTGTTTCATTATCCCCAAATATAATAAGATACAATGAATTTTTATCTTTGCATAAATTAAACTAAATCAAGATGTATTATTCTGTCATGGATTGTAAAAGGCCAACGGGTCTGTTACCACTGGAGTCCACGTGTCAGAAGGAAGATGGGTTTTCTTCTTGAAACACTCACGTCCCTCTCACGGGCGCGAGAGGGAACCTGGACGTAAGAGCGGCATGACCCGCGAATCTGTGGGAAGGAAACTGAGTCACAGGTGCATCCGAAAGATTTTTTGCTTTTTTAGCACTTTGACAGGGGGTGTATTTTTAAAATTAATTAGCCACTAAAAAAGATACTTTAAGAATTATAATTCCAGAGACATCATCCAGTGAGTTTTGTTTGTTTTGTTTTGTTCTTTAACTGTTTGGTTTTCGTGGTTTCGCTTACAGTGTCCAAAGGGACTTTTATGTAAAAGGAGTGGGGGAGGCCAAGTTTCGGGCGAGGTTTCCACCGCAGGAGCTTCTATTGGAGAATTGGAAGGGAAGGTTTGAAAGGGGCTGCTGCACACACACAAGTAACGGCTCCGATGAGGGGAGGGGTCCTCCTCCTGGGCCTGCGGCTCTCGCGTGCCCTTCCTCGGGCAGGAGTGAAGCGGTTGTGTGCACCGTCCCAGATGGCAGATCGTGTAAGTTAAGCAACACAGAGATACAGACAAGTCACCGAGGCACTGGGGGAAAGCTGTGTGAACCATAATTCCCCGACGGGTAGGGTGCTCCGTCCTGGGCAAACTTCCTGAGACGTGCGCACGGAGACTTCCAGAGCTGCTGGAGATGAAGAGAAGAAGCAAGACCAAGTCCTTCCTTTCCCCCTTCAGCTTAGCTTCCCTCGTTTTCTTTGATTGGTAGTTTCGTTCTATTTTGTTTAAAAACATGTTGCATGCTTTCTTTTAAAATACAGATCATAGTATAAATATGGTTCGTGTCATTTTTTCCTGAGTATTTCCCCATGCCACTAGGTCTCTCAAAACACATTCTTAATTTTTGCTGAGTTTCTACAACTCATTTCGTCATTCTCTTACTATGGGATATTAGGTCGTTTCTGGTTTGGTTTTTTTTTTTTTTTTTTTTCTGTCATTAAATTAACACCAATAGGTAGTCTTGATTAAATCCCTCCATCCTGCTTTTAGAGGGCAGTTATTTCTGGGAAAGGGTCAGACTTAGTTACCGGTTAAAGTAATTTCCAAATTACATTTCAGAGGGAAAGGAACACAACCGTTTGCTGAAACTAGGGCAGGACGAGCGTGCCGGGGGTGGGGAAGGGCTGTCAGAGCGCCAAGGTCTTGTAAAGGGACCCCTGTGCCTCCTCTGGCTTCTGCTGTCCTTTCTGGTTTCTGCCACAACGTGACAGCGTGACAGCGCGGCGCGATTCCATTTTTTCATTGGAGGGTCACTTCTTACCTACCTTCAGGACTCGGGAGAACTGTCAGTGTCGTTTCGTGTCCAGCTGCAGAAATGTGTCTGCGAAATGAGTTTGGGCTCCTGCTCACGGGCCACCGGAACCCCTGAGAGCGGCCTCTCAGGAGAACCGGCCGGGCGGGCTGTCCTGGTGGGTCTGCTCAGGCCCCGCGCGGCCTCGCAGGCTTTCGAGGTATCTTTCTGGGCTCCGTGCTCCGAGCCTTTGAACTGCCCCCCGGGCTTCCCCCACGCTCTCCGGTGTCATCAGCGTCGGCGGGCGCTTGGGGGGCCGGAATGACATTTCAGCCTTGACATTTTCCTTCAAAACCGTAACCACACACCTGGAGACCAGCCGCTCTTACCGACAGGTTTTCCGGCTGTAAAACCGGAGAGGATGGCAGAGCAGTTTGCTGACTCCCCACAGCGCTGACGGCGGCCTGTCACCGCCGTGTCACACGCTGCCTGGCGCGTCTGCCTGTGTTCTGATCGACACGTTAAGGAAGGGGATCGCCTCCTGTCGGCCCTTACCGTTAACCATTTCTTGGGAGAAAAGAATGATAATTCTCATACTGAGGATGGAGACAAAATTCATTTTTTGGTGTTAGCTTCTCCCTTGCTTTATTTTCATGTTTCTTGTCTGAATGTTACCATACGGAGCATTTTGCCCCAAATCCTTTTAAGCTTCACGGTCCCTTAGAATGGTGTCTCTTGTTACGAGTTTCTTTATAATCATGGCCCCATTAAGTGTCATCAGTGCAGATGTGTTTCCTCGTCTTGACCATCAAAGCCTCTAGTCAGAGCTCTTCTTTTACTTGAACCTTTGGTAATAGAAAACTTCTTTAAGCCAAGGTGACCCGAACTTCCCTTTGTTAGAAATAATTACTTCTTTTTTCATTAGCATCCCGTGACTCACACCAAGGCCACAAACATGGTAGGATTATTCTATTTGGATTTTTTAGCACTGTGCTGAAGGCTTGGCGTCTCACCCTCTCCGACACACTCCTGGGTTCAGGGTCTGGCGGCCACGTCCGGGTACCAAGGGCGTGCGCGTCTCCGGTGCGCTCGGGCCCTGGCCGGTTACCTCCCGGGTCTGGAGGGCATGCCGGCCCCACGCCACACCACCCCCCCACGCCGCCCCCACATCCCCCTCACCAGCCCCACGCCTCCCACGCCGCTCTCCCGCGAGTGCACCTCCCTTCATGCCTGTCTTCGGGCCACTGAGACGTTTAGAAAGCGGGGAAGGTCACAAGGGTTATTCCGGAGCCGTGCGTGTGGACTCCGTGCCCAGGTCAGAGACCGCAAATGGCCACGCCGCTGGCCAAGCGTTTCCAGCTGTGTGAACGCTCAGCACGAAAGCCCAGGGGAGGGCCCCGAGGGGGCGGCGGCGGCGTCACAGTCGCGCATGGGGCATCGTCACACTCACACATCGCTGTCGCGCGGTCACACTAGGACGTGGGGCATCGTCACACTCACACATCGGTGTCGTGTGGTCACATTAGGACATGGGGCATCGTCACACTCACACATCGGTGTCGCCTGGTCACACTAGGACATGGGGCATCGTCACACTCACACATCGCTGTCGCGCGGTCACACTAGGACGTGGGGCATCGTCACACTCACACATCGGTGTTGTGTGGTCACATTAGGACGTGGGGCATCGTCACACTCACACATCAGTGTCGCCTGGTCACA
>PVJL010014842.1:0-26486 GCA_004026885.1 Lyroderma lyra
CATAACGTGTACTGCAAGGAGCACATGGTTACATATATCTCTATGATTACATGTTTTCAGATTTGGAGGGTGGATACCCAGAGAAGGGATTGCTTGGTTGTATGGTATATTTATTCTTAACATTCTGGGGAACCTCTGCAGTGTTTTCCATCATTACTGCCAATTGACATGCCCACCAGCAGCATATGAGAGTTCTTTAATCCCACAGCCTCTCCAACACTCGTTATTACTTGTCTTGTGGATCATAGCCTTTCTATTAATAACAGGTATGAAGTGGTAGTTCATGGCATTTCTCTAATAGCCAGGGTACTTAAACATTTTGTATGTATCTCTTGGGTGTTTGATTAATCTGTCTTCTTGGGCAAAGTGTATGTGCAAGTCCTGTGCCCATGTGTTCATGGGATTGTTTGTATGTCTGTTGTTGAGTTCTAGGAGTTCTTTATATAGTTTAGGTTTTAACCCCCTTTTTATTCATTGCTTGCAAATGTCTTCTCCCACTCTGTCGGTAGCCTTTTTGTTTCTTAATGGTTTCTTTGGCTGTGCGGAATCTTTTACGTTGGGTACAGTCCCGTTCATGTCTTTTGACTTTAACTTTTCTTGCCTTTGTGGTAACATTCATCAAACTCTTTCTGAAGCAAGGTCTACAGGTTTGGGACATACGCTTTCTTCTATGCAATTTATCATTATTGGTAGCATGTTTAGGTCTTTGGTCCAGTTTTAGGTAATTTTGGTATATGTTGAAAACTGTCAGTCTAGTTTCATTCTTTTGCATGTGATATTCTCTATGCCCTAGCACCGTTTATGTAAAATGGATTCTTTGCTTCATGTTATATTTTTGACTTTCCATAGAAAACAATCGTTACATATATATGTGGGATTTCACTTTTCCTTCATTGATTTGTGTGTGCCTATATTTCTGCCAATATCCTGCTGCTTATATTATTGTCATTGTGTGTTATAGATTGAAGTCAAAGAGTGTGAAAACCTTCACTACTATTGTTTTCTTCCTTCGGATGCCTGCGGTTATTTCGGGACTCTTTAGATTACCTACAAATCTCTTGATGTTTTTCTTGAAATTTTTCAAAATCTGTCATTGGAATTTTGTTGGGGATGGCATTAAATCTGTTCATTGCTTTGTGTAACATGACCATTTCAATGAGGATCACTCGACACATTTATGAATATAAATTCTCTGCATTTCTTTGTGCCTTCTTCAATTTTTTTTCAGCATTCATTTATGTAGTTATTTATTTATTTCTATTCATTTTTATTGATAGACTTATTGGTGTGACATCTGTTAGCAAGGATTTCATAAGTTTCAGGCATACAATTCTACTGTACATTGTCAACTTGATGTATAATCAGTTCACCACCTAATGCGACGTCTCTTTACTTCACCTCATATTTAGCTTCGCCCCCTCCTCTCCCAGCCCCTCCCTTTTCTCCTCTCCCTAACCCACTCGTCCCCAATTAATCATTAAATTATTGATTGTGTCCATGGGTTATTTGTTTGTTCATTTCGTTTTTTCTTTACTTTCAGTTTTATATTCCACATATGAGTGAATTCATACAGTTCTTTCATTTTCTGTGTGGCTTATTTCTCCTAGCATGATGATCTCTAGTTCCTTCCATGTTGTTGCAAATGACAATATTTCATCTGTTCTTATAGCTGAGTAATATTCCATCAAAAATTATCTCAAAATAGATTAAAGACCTTCATATAAGTCCTGTAACAATACACTGTATAGAAGGAGACATTGGTACTAAACTTATAGACATAGGACTCAAGGAAGTCTTCATGAACTGGTCCTCAAATGCAAGGGAAGTATAAGCAAAAGCAAATGAATGGGACTATATCAAACTCAAAAGCTTCTGCAAAGCAAATGAAAACTTCAATTTCTTTGAACCAGTCCATCTGTACTGTTGCAAATGACAATATTTCATCTTTTCTTATAGCTGAGTAATATTCCATCAAAATTAACTCAAAATAGATTATAGACCTTCATATAAGACGTGTAACAATACACTGTCTAGAAGAAGACATTGATACCGAACTTATAGAACTAGGACTCAAAGAAGACTTCATGACCTGGTCCTCAAAGGCAAGGGAAGTGTAAGCAAAAATAAATGAATGGGACTATATCACACTCAAAAGTTCTGCAAAGCGAAAGAAAACTTCAATTTCTTCCAACCTCTTGTGTTTGTCATAGCACAGGTCCTCAGCCGCTGTGTTAAGTTTCTTCTCAGCGTTGAGGTTAGGGTTAACATACAAATTAGGGTATGTGTTGGACTGATCTTTAGGGTTATTGCTCTTTTTAGGTGGGTGGTATCAGTTAGAGTCAGAGGTATAACTAAGTTTAGGGTTAGCGTTCAGTTGGTCATTAGAATTAGGGTTAAGATTAGGGTTATAATGACTGATGAAGTTTGGGTTTCACTCTCAATTACTGTTATGATTAGGCTTAGTGTTATTTCTAGAATTTGGTTTAAGGGAAAGCATGGGTTATGTAATTTGTAGGTTTAGGTATGTGCTTAGTTTCTGATGAGGTTAGAAACCATGTTAGGTTCAGGTAAGTAGCTATGGTTAGCATAATTATTAGGATTAGGGGTGGGTTAGAGTTCGGTTTGAGGTAAATTTTTAATTTTTAATTAGGGTTGGTGTAGGCTTAATACCAAGTTAGTGGCTGTAGGTAAGCCTAGCTTTAGCTTTAGGTAGACGTTATGGTTTAGATTTTGAGTTAGGCTAAGGTTAAAGATAAGGTTAGGTTTGATTTTATTATTAGGGTTAGCAGTAGAACAAAAGGTCCGATTGTGTTTAAGGTTAGATTTTGTTTTAAAGTTTAGGTATTTTGGTTTTATTCGTGGTTCAATTGAGAGGTTGGTAAGAAGTAGTGTTTTACGGTAAGCATTGAGGCAGGGATTGGCTCGTAATTGGGGATAACTTTAGGATTAGAGTAAGGGCTGTGTTTAGGTTTAGGTTTACAGTTATATATTAAGGGTTATGTTTTAAGTTTAGTTTAAGGTGAGGTTTTGAGTTTGGTTTGAGAGTGGGGTTAAATTTGTGTTTCCATTTAGGGGCCAGATTATACTTAGGATTGCGTTTTGAGTAAGCTTCAAGTTAGCTAAATGTTAGAATGAATTTAGGTTCAGAACTGATTTTGTGATGATGGTTAGTGTCAGTGTAGGATAAGAATAAATAGTGAGATTAGGATGAAAATTTTAAATGAATTTTTTTTTACTAAAGTTTAGGTTTGAGGTTATGTTTTTAATTAAGTATAAGGATAGTGTAGGTTCATTTTACAGCCTAGGTTTAGGGGTATGGCTGAGTTTATGTTTAGTGTTATGGATAGGGTACTTGTTATGTTTCCATTTAAAGTTTGGGTTGAGGTTGTGATTAAATTTAAGGTTATTGTTTAGATTAGGCTGACCATTGTTTTATGGTTTACTTTGAAATTGGGATTAGGTTTAGTGTTCTTTCTAGGTTATATGCTGGGGTTATGGTTGGTGCACGATGTAGTGAAGGGGTAGGATGAGGGTTAGAGTGAGGTGTGATGTTCGATTTTGGGTTAAAATTATTTTAAGTTTCAGGTGTATGTTTAGTTTTGGGACTCCCCTTAAGCTTTGGTTTAGGGTAAGTGTGAACCTTTCAGTTAGGATTGTGATTACAGATAAGGTTAGTTGTGAGGTTAATTTTACGATCAGATGCTGGTTAGGGTGAGGGCCAAGATGATGTTACACCCCAGGGTTAGGTTTGGGGTTACGCTTAGGGATTTTGGTTATGTTCTTGATTCATTTTCCAAGTAGATTTGTTTTAGGTTTAGGGTTAGGGTTTGCTTTGACTCCAGGGTAAGGGTGTAAATTAGGATTGAGTTCATGGTTAATGTTTGAAAATAGATCAAGTGTATGTTTAGACTTAAAGCTAGGGATAATTTTAAGATTCCATTATGAGTTTCTTTGAAACTTTGGGTAAGGTTTGGGTTTAGGGTTCACTTTTGACTAACTTTAGTGTTAGGTTCGTCATTGAGTTAGGTATTGTGTTTGGGATAGTTTTAATACTTTATTCCTTTTATTTTTAATTTTTGCCACCACATTGGCATTTGAGATCATCAAAAGTGTTTTTCAAATTTCCATTTACCTAGAAGCAAAAATGGGCCCTGAACTCACATAGTCTATTCAAATGCTCACCATAGATCTCACTACTCAGTCTTCTCTCAGGTTTTCAAGAATAACTTCTCAACTCTCAAATCTCTTTACAATTATCAGATCAGTATTGAGAGGATGATTTCCCATCACGATACCAATCACAAATGCCAGCATTTTCTTCCTTCCTCCCCTACCACAAAGGACAATCACCTATGAAATGCATAATAATGCGCATGAATCTCTTTTTCCCATTAGCTCAAGTTTCCATTCTGTATTTTAGTTGTGTAATAATATTTCTGAAATACTTACTATAATTCTGAGTAGAATTCAAATCATAAAAAAAATACCAGATGCTTCTATTTTAAATATTCTAGAAGGCATGCACGCACACTCACTCTAGTATTTTGAACAGTCAATTGTAAATCATAATCAAAGTGCATTGTGTGCTTTCTGTCCCCACCCCCTGCCGCCTCACTTCTTTACTTAGGAAAACAGTTCAGTGGTGTGAGTACAGTTAAAGGAGGGTATGCCCCGACTACATATACGCTCACCTATCTCACAGAAGATAAAGAGAGACAGTAAGTTGAGTTCATCTTATACACACCTAAAAATCCTCCACAAGAGAACAGCTGCCTGTTCAACATGTATTATTGTCCCAGCCTCACAACCACTGAGTATAGAGTAAAACAGAGAAAAGTACGTACGTAATTGACCAGAACACATTCACCCTTTTACTCTGATTTATCTGGGATCAAGCAATGCCTTGAAATAAGTATGAAGTGATGCATCAAAATTATCCATTTGAAAACCTCAGTACCCTGGTGAGAGCAGAGGCTTGGAGAGGCGGTTTGGTGCCAACAGGAGCACCCTTGGGCCACAGGTTCCCAGTCTGATGCAGGCAGACAGCCCTTGCAGGGCGCACCCACCCTCCTTGATGGAAAGAGTAAGGCGCCAGGGAACTATAATAAGAACATTGGCTGACCGCGAGGGCACAGTTGCAGCGCCAACCAATCAGGGCCCTGAAGCTGTATCAAGGGCTATGATATCTTGCGGCCCCAGAGACAATCAGTAGACAATAGAACTGTCATGATTGTGAGTTCCATAATGCGATGCAGTGGGGAGCTGTGACCCTGGGAGAGTTTTAGAGGTAAGTTTAGGACTAGTGTAAAGGATGAGATTCCTCACAGCTTCAGCTTTGTTGTTAGCCTTAGAGTTAGCTTTGAGGTTAGAGGTTTGGTTAAAATTGTGGTTAGTATTCAGGGTATGTAAAATTGGGGGTGAGAGGTATGTGTACTATTGTGGTTATGATTAGTGTAAGGATCCATCTTTGGGTTAAGCTATGTGTTAGGTTTCAGGTTAGGTTCAGGGCAAGAGTTTGGATTGGGTTAGAAGAAGCTTTGAGGTTGAGGTATTAAGAACATTGAAATGAGAACTCTGGGTAGAAGGGCTATTGATAGAGTGAGGTAAAATTTGACGATAGATTTAGGTTTTTCGTTAGGTATATGCTTGGGTTAGGGTTTGGGTGAGTTAATGATTAGGGGTTGTTATATACTTAGGCATCGAGTTATCTTTGAATTTGCAGTTAGGTTGTAGGATAGGGTAGGAGAAGGGCCGGTTTAATGATGCGGTCCAGATTTCAGTTTATGATTCGGTTTTTAGGATTAGGGTGAGATTTAGCTTGGAGGTCAGTGTTGGTTTTCCATTCGAGTTGGGGTTGGGTTTCCAGTGAAAGCGAGTATGGGTTCCTTTCAGGGATAGTGCTATAGGAAGGCTCAGGTTTTCCATTAGGGCTCGGTTTAGAGTTAGTTTTCAGTTTAGGATTATTTCTTGAGTATATTATGAGATTTAGAGTTACGGTTCAGTTTATAGTAAAGCTGAGGGTTCTGTTTTAATTTAGATTTGGATTTGGTGTTCGATTAGGTTGGGGGTTTCTTTGTAATTTAGGCCAGGTTTATGGTTTGGGTTTTTTATTTATGTATTAAATTAATGACAGTGACATTGATTAGTAACATTACATTTCCAGTGTGCAATTCTATAATACATAATTCATAGTCATATATTGCATTGTGTGTTCAGCACTCAGAGTCACTTCTTCCTTCCCCCTATATTTGACCCACCCCTTTCCTCTTCTATCACCTCTCTTTTTCCTTAATTTCTTGCAACCACTAATGTGCTGTCTGTATTTATGAGTTTTTGGATTTTTCTTTGTTGCTTTCATTTTTACATCCCAAGTATGAGTGAAGTTCTATGGTTCCGAGCTACTTCTATTTGTTTTATTTCCCTTAGCATAGTCATCTCTAGACCGATCCATGTTGTCACAATTGGCAGTGTTTCATCTTTATTTCTGGGCGAGTAGTGTTTCACTGGTTGTTTGTACCACATCTCCTACATCCAATCAAATGTTGAAGAACATGTTGGTTGTTGATATGTCTTGACCATCATAACTTGTACTGCAAGGAACAGAGGGTTACGTATATCTCTATGAGTACATGTTTTCAGAATTGGAGGGTGGATACCCAGAGAAGGGATTGCTTGATTGTATGGTACATTTATTCTTAACATTCTGGGTAATCTCTGTATTTTTTTCCATCATTGCTGCCAATTGACATGCCCACCTGCAGCATATGAGAGTTCTTTATTCCCACAGCCTCTCCTACACTCGTTAATACTTGTCTTGTGGATCATACCCTTTCTATTAATAACAGGTATGAAGTGGTAGTTCATGGCATTTCTCTAATAGCCAGTGTACTTAAACATTTTGTATGTATCTCTTGGGTGTTTGATTAATCTGCCTTCCTGGGGAAAGTGTCTGTCCAAGTCCTGTGCCCATGTGTTCATGGGATTGTTTGTTTTTATGTTGTTGAATTCTAGGAATTCTTTATATAGTTCAGGTTTTAACCCCCTTTTAGTCATTGCTTGCAAATGTCTTCTCCCACTCTGTCGGTAGACTTTTTGCTACTTGATGGTTTCTTTGGCTGTGAAGAATTTTGCATTGGGTACAGTCCCTTTAATTTTTTTGTCTTTTACTTCCCTTGTTTTTGATGTAACATTCATCAAACTCTTTCTGAAGCAAGGTCTACAGGTTTGGGACCTACCCTTTCTTCTATGCAATTTATCATTATTGGTAGCATGTATAGGTCTTTGGTCCAGTTTTAGTTAATTTTAGTATATGTTGAAAACTGTTAGTCTAGTTTCATTCTTTTGCATGTGATATTCTCTATGCCCTAGCACCGTTTATGGAAAATGGATTATTTGCTTCATGTTATATTTTTGGCTTTCCATAAAAAAAAATCTTCACATAAATATGTGGGATTTCTTCTGGGTTTTCAGTTCTTCTTCATTGGTGTGTGTGTACCTCTATTTCTGCCAATACCCTGCTGCTTATATTATTGTCAATGTGTGTTATAGCCTGATGTCAAAGAGTGTGAAATCTTCACCATTATTGTTTTTTTTTTTTTCGGATGCCTGTGCTTATTTGGGGTCTTTTTAGATTCCATAGAAATCTGTTGATGTTTTTCTTGAAATTTTTCAAAAAACTGTCATTGGAATTTTGATGGGGATGGCATTAAATCTGTTCATTGCTTTGTGTAACATGACCATTTCAATGAGGTACATTCGTCCCATTTATGAATATAAAATCTCTGCATTTCTTTGTGCCTTCTTCAATTTCTTTTTTTTCAGCGTTTACTTATTTATTTATTTATTTATTTCTATTCATATTTATTGATAGACATATTGGTGTGACATTTGTTAGTAAGGATTTCATAGGTTTCAGGCTTACAATTCTACTGTGCATTGTCAACTTGATGTATAATCAGTTCACCACCTAATGCGACGTCTCTTTACATCACCTTATATTTAGCTTCGCCCCCTCCTCTCCCAGCCACTCCCTTTTCTCTGATCCCTATCCCACTCTTCCCCAAATAATCATTAAATTATTGATTATGTCCATGGGTTATTTGTTTGTTCATATCGTTTTTTCTTTGCTTTCAGTTTTATGTTACACATATGAGTGAAGTCATAGAGTTCTTTGATTTTTCTGTGTGGCTTATTTCCCTTAGCATGATGATCTCCAGTTCCATCCGTGTTGTTGCAAATGACAATATTTCATCTTTTCTTATACCTGAGTAATATTCCATCAAAAATTAACTGAAAATAGATTAAAGACCTTCATATAAGACCTGTAACAATACACTGTGTAGAAGAAGACATTGGTAATAAACTTATAGTCCTAGGACTCAAAGAAGACTTCATGACCCGGTCCTCAAAGGCAAGGGAAGTATAACCAAAAATAATTGAATGGGACTATATCAAACTCAAAAGCTTCTGCAAAGCAAAAGAAAACTTCAATTTCTTTTAACATCTTGTGTTTATCAGAGTATAGGTCCCTCAATCACTGTGTTACGTTTCTTCTCAGCTTTGAGGTTAGGGTTAACATACAAATTAGGGTATGTATTGGACTGATCTTTAGGGTTATTGCTGTTTTTAGGTGGGTGGTGTCAGTTAGAATCAGAGTTGTAACTAAGGTTAGGGTTAGTGTTCATTTGGTCAATAGAATTAGAGTTAAGATTAGGGTCTTAATGACGTTTGAAGTTCGGGTTTCACTCTCAATTACTGTTATGATTAGGCTTAGTGTTATTTTTAGAATTTGGTTTAAGTGAATGCACGGGTTATGTAATGGGTAGGTTTATGTATGTGCTTAGTTACTGATGAGGTTAGAAACCATGTTAGGTTCAGGTAACTAGCTATGGTTAGCATAATATTTAGGGTTAGGTTTAGGGTTAGAGTTAGGTTTGAGGTTATTTATTTAGTTTTTAATTAGTGGTGGTGTACGTTTAAGACCAAGATAGGGGCTGTAGGGAAGCCTAGCTTTAGCTTTACGTAGACGTTTTGGTTTAGTTTTTGAGTTAGGCTAAGGGTTAAAGATAAGGTTAGGTTTGATTTTTTTATTAGGGTTAGCAGTAGAACAAAAGGTCCGATTGTGTTTAACGTTAGATTTTGTGTTTAAGTTTAGGTCTTTTGGTTTTATTAATGGTTCGATTGAGGGTTTGGTAAGAAGTGGTGTTTTATGGTAAGCTTTGAGGCAGGATTGGCTCTGAATTGGGGATGAAGTTAGGGTTAGATTAAGGGCTGTGGTTAGGGTTAGCTTTACAGTTATATATTAAGGGTTATGTTTTAAGTTAAGTTTAATGTGAGGTTTTGAGTTTGGTATGAGAGTGAGCTTATATTTGTGTTTCCATTTAGAGGCCAAATTACACTTAGGATTACATTTTGAGTAAGCTTCAAGTTAGGTAAATGTTAGAATGAGTTTAGGTTCAGAACAGATTTTGTGATGATGGTTATTGTTAGTGTAGGATAAGAATAAATTTTGAGATTAGGTTGAAAATTTTAAATGAATTTTTTTTTACTAAAGTTTAGGTTTGAGGTTATGTTTTTAATTAAGTATAAGGATAGTGTTAGGTTCATTTTACAGCCTAGGTTTAGGAGAAAGGCTGAGTTTATGATTAGTGTTATGGATAGGGTTCTTGTTATGTTTCCATTTAAAGTTTGGGTTGAGGTTGTGATTAAATTTAAGGTTACTGTTAAGATTAGGCTGACCATTGTTTTATGGTTTACTTTGAAATTGGGATTAGGTTTAGTGTTCTTTGTAGGTTATATGCTGCGGTTATGGTTGGTGCACGATGTAGTGAAGGGATACGATGAGGGTTAGAGTGAGGTGTGAAGTTCGATTTTGGGTTAAAATTACTTTTAAGTTTCAGGTGTATGTTTAGATTTGGGACTCCCCTTAAGCTTTGGTTTAGGGTAAATGTGAAATTTTCAGATAGGTTTGTGATTAGAGATAAGTTTAGTTGTGAGGTTAAGTTTACAATCGGGTGTTGGTTACGGTGAGGGCCAAGATGATGTTGACCACAGGGTTAGGTTTAGTGTTACGCTTAGGGATTTTGGTTTTGTTCATGGTTCATGTTCCAAGTAGATTTAGTTTTATATTTAGGGTTAGGTATTGCTTTGACTCCAGTGTAAGTGTGTAAATTAGGATTGAGTTGATGGTTAATATTTGAGAATAGTCCAGGTGTAGGTTTAGACTTAAAGCTAGGGATAAATTTAAGATTCCGTAATGAGTTCCTTTGAAACTTTGGGTAAGTTTTGGGTTTAGGGTTCACTTATGACTAAGTTTAGTGTTAGGTTCGTCATTGAGTTAGGTACTGTGTTTGGGATAGTTTTAATACTTTATTCCTTTTATTTTTAATTTTTGCCACCACATTGGCATTTGAGATCATCAAAAGTGTTTGTCAAATTTCCATTTACTTAGAAGCAGCAATGGGCCCTGAACTCACATAGTCTATTCAAATGCTCATCATAGATCTCACTACTCAGTCTTCTCTCAGGTTTTCAAGAATAACTTCTCATCTCTCAGATCTCTTTACAGTTATCAGATCAGTATTGAGAGGATGACTTCCCATCAAGATACCAAACACAAATGCCAGCATTTTCTTCTTTCCTCCCCTACCACAAAGGACAATCACCTATGAAATGCATAATAATGCGCATGAATCTCTTTTTCCCATTATTTCAAGGTTCCATTCTGTATTTTAGTTGTGTAATAGTATTTCTGAAATACTTATTATAATTCTGAGTAGAATTCAAATCATAAAAAAAAATACCATAGGCTTCTATTTTAAATATTCTAGAAGGCATGCACGTACAATCTCTCTAGTATTTTGAACAGTCAACTGTAAATCATAATCAAAGTGCAATGTGTGCTTGCTCTCCCCACCCCCTGCCGCCTCACTTCTTCACTTAGGAAAACAGTTCAGTGGTGTGAGTAAAGTTAAAGGAGGGGATGCCACTGCTAAATATACGCTCACCTATCTCACAGAACATAAAGAGAGAGAGTAAGTAGAGTTCATGTTATACACACCTAAAAATCCTCCACAAGTGAAAGACTGCCTGTTCAACATGTATTATGGTCCCAGCCTGACAACTACTAAGTATAGGGTAAAACAGAGAAAAGAACTTACGTAATTTACCAGAACAAACCACCCGTTTACTCTGATTTATCTGGGATCATGCAATGCCTTGAAATAAGTATGAAGTGATGCATCAAAATTATCGATTTGAAAATCTCAGTACCCTGGTGAGACCAGAGGCTTGGAGAGGCGTTTTGGTACCAACAGGAGCGCCCTTGGGCCACCAGATCCCAGGGTGAGGCAGGCAGACAGCCCTTGCAGGGCGCACCCACCCTCCTTGATGGAAAGAGTACGGCGCCAGGGACCTATAATCAGAATATTGGCTGAGCTCGAGGGCACAGTTGCAGGGCCCAACAATCGGGGCCCCGAGGCTTTATCAAGGGCTATGATATCTTGCGGCCCCAGCGCCAATCAGTTGACAATAGAACTGTCATGATTGTGAGTTCCATAATGTGATGCAGTGGGGAGCTGTGACCCTGGGAGAGGTTTAGAGTTAAGTTTAGGACTTGTGTTAAAGATGAGATTCTGCGCAGCTTCAGCTTTGGTGTTAGCCTTAGAGTTAGCTTTGAGGTTAGAAGTTTGTTTAAAATTGTGGGTAATGTTCAGGGTATGTAAATTTGGAGGTGCGAGGTATGTGTACTATTGTGGTTATGATTAGTGGAAAATCCATCCTTGAGTTAGGCTATGTGTTAGGTTTCAGGTTAGGTTCAGGGCACGAGTTTGGGTTGGGTTAGAAGAAGCTTTGAGGTTATGGTATTAAGAACATTGAAATGAGAATTCTGGGTAGAAAGGCTATTGATAGAGTGAGGTAAAGTTTGAGGATAGAGTTAGGTTTTTCATTAGGCATATCCTTGGGTTAGGGTTTTGGTTTGTTAATGATAAGGGGTAGTTATATACTTGGGCTTCGAGTTACCTTTGAGGTTTGAGTTAGGTGTTAAGATAGGGTAGGAGAAGGGCCCGTTTAATGATGCGGTGCAGATTTCAGTTTATGATTCGGTTTTTAGGATTAGGGAGAGATTTAGTTTGGAGGTCAGGGTTGCTTTTCCATTCGAGTCTGGGTTGGGTTTCCAGTAAAAGCGAGAATGGGTTCCTTTCAGGGATAGTGTTATAGGAAGGCTCAGGTTTTCCACTAGGGCTCGGATTAATGTTAGATTTGAGTTTAGGATTATTTCTTCAGTATATTAAGAGATTTAGATTTAGGGTTCAGTTTATAGTAAAGCTGAGGGTTCTGTTTTAAATTAGGTTTGGATTTGGTGTTGGATTAGGTTTGGGGTTTCTTTGTAATTTAAGCCAGGTTTATGGTTTGGGTTTTTTATTTATGTATTAAATTAATGACAGTGACTTTGATTAGTAACATTACATTTCCAGTGTGAATTTCTACAATACATAATTCATATTCATATATTGCATTCTGCGTTCAGCACCCAGAGTCACTTCTTCCTTCCCCCTATATTTGACCCACCCCTTTCCTCTTCTACCACTTCTCTTTTTCCTTACTTTCTTGTAACCACTAATGTGCTGTCTGTATTTATGAGTTTTTGGATTTTTCTTTATTGCTTTCATTTTTACATACCAAGAATGAGTGAAGTTCTATGATTCAGAGCTACTTCTATGTGATTTATTTCCCTTAGCATGGTAATCTCAAGACCCATCCATGTTTTCACAATCGGCAGTGTTTCATCTTTATTTCTGGGCGAGTAGTGTTTCACAGGGTGTTGGTACCACATCTACTGCATCCAATCAATTGTTGAAGAACATGTTGGTTTTTGATATGTCTTGACCACCATAACTTGTACTGCAAGGAACACAGGGTTACGTATATCTCTATGAGTACATGTTTTCACATTTGGAGGGTTGATACCCAGAGAAGGGATTGCTTGGTTTTATGGTATATTTATTCTTAACATTCTGGGGAACCTCTGTACTGTTTTCCATCGTTGCTGCCAATTGACATGCCCACCTGGAGCATATGAGAGTTCTTTATTCCCACAGCCTCTCCAACACTCGTTATTACTTGTCTTGTTGATCATAGCCTTTCTATTAAAACAGGTATGAAGTGGTAGTTCATGGCATTTCACTAATAGCCAGTGTACTTAAACAATTTGTATGTATCTCTTGGGTGATTCATTAATCTGTCTTCTTGGGGAAAGTGTCTGTCCAAGTCCTGTCCCATGTGTTCATGGGATTGTTTGTTTGTCTGTTGTTGAGTTCTAGGAGTTGTTTATATAGTTTAGGTTTTAACCCCCTTTCAGTCATTGCTTGCAAACGTCTTCTCCCACTCTGTCCCTAACCTTTTTGTTTCTTGATGGTTTCTTTTGCTGTGCAGAAGCTTTTACATTGGGTACAGTCCCATTAATTTCTTTTGACTTTTACTTCCCTTGCCTTTGAGGTAACGTTCATCAAACTCTTTCTGAAGCATAGTCTACAGGTTTTGGACCTACGCTTTCGTCTATGCAATTTATCATTATTGGTTGCATGTTTAGGTCTTTTTTCCACCTTTAGTTTCTTTTGGTATATGTTGAAAACTGTCAGTCTAGTTTCATTCTTTTGCCGGTGATGTTCTCCTTGCCCTAGCACTGTTTATGGAAAATGGATTCTTTTCTTCATGTTATATTTTTGGCTTTCCATAAAAAACAATCTTCACATATATATGTGGGATTACTTCTGGATTTTCAGTTATTCTTCATTGGTGTGTGTGTGCCTATATTTCTGCCAACACCCTGCTGCTTATATTATTGTCTTTGTGTGTTATAGATTGAAATCAAAGAGTGTGAAACCTTCACCATTATTGTTTTTTTCCTTCGGATGCCTGTGGTTATTTGGGGTCTCTTTAGGTTCCATACATATCTGTTTGTTTTTCTTGAAATTTTTCAAAAATCTGGCATTGGAATTTTGATGGGAATGGCATTAAATATGTTCATTGCATTGTTTAACATGACCATTTCAATGAGGTTCATTCGTCCCATTTATGAATATAAAATCTCTGCATTTCTTTGTTCCTTCTTCAATTTTTTTTTCAGGGTTTATATATTCATTTTTGCATTTATTTCTATTTATTTTTATTGATAGACTTATTGGTGTGACATCTGTCAGGAAGTATTTCATAGGTTTCAGGCATACAATTGTACTGTGCATTGTCAACTGGATGTATAATCAGTTCACCACCTAATGCGACGTCTCTTTACATCACCTTATATTTAGCTTCTCCCCTTCCTCTCCCAGTCCCTCCCTTTTCTCCCGTCCCTAACCAACTCATCCCTAAATAATCATTAAATCATTGATTGTGTCAATGGGTTATTTTTGTTTATTTCATTTTTTCTTTGCTTTCAGTTTTATATTTCACATATGAGTGATGTCATACAGTTCTTTGATTTTTCTGTGTGGCTTATTTCCCTAAGCATGATGATCTCCAGTTCCGTCCGTGTTGTTGCAAATGACAATATTTCATCTTTTCTTATAGCTGAGTAATATTCCATCAAACGTTAACTCAAAATAGATTAAAGACCTTCATACAAGACCTGTAACAATACACTGTATAGAAGAAGACATTGGTACTAAAATTATAGGCTTAGGACTCAAGGAAGACTTCATGAACCAGTCCTCAAAGGCAAGGGAAGTATGAGCAAAAATAAATGAATGTTACTATATCAAACTCAAAAGCTTCTGCAAAGCAAAAGAAAACTTCAATTTCTTTTAACCGGTCCATCCGTGTTGTTGCAAATGACAATATTTCAACTTTTCTTATAGCTGAGTAATATTCCATCAAAAATTAACTCAAAATAGATTAAAGACCTTCCTATAGGCTTGTAACAATACACTGTATAGAAGACATTGATACTCAACTTATAGACCTAAGACTCAAGCACGACTTCATGAACCGGTCCTCAAAGGCAAGGGAAGTATAAGCAAAAATAAATGAATGGGACTATATCAAACTCATAAGCTTCTGCAAAGCAAAAGGAAACATCAATTTCTTTTAACATCTTGTGTTTGTCAGTGTATAGGACCCTCAGCCCCTATGTTAAGTTTCTTCACAGAGTTGAGGTTAGGGTTAACATACAAATTAGGGTATGTGTTGGACTGCTCTGTAGGGTTATTGCTCTTTTCAGGTGGGTGGTATCAGTTAGAGTAAGAATTGTAACTCAGATTAGCGTTAGCATTCAGTTGGTCATTACAATTAGTGTTAAGATTAGGGTTATATTGACTTTTGAAGTTCGGGTTTGACTCTCAATTATTGTTATGATTAGGTTTAGTGTTATTTCTAGAATTTGGTTTAAGGGAAAGCACGGGTTATGTAATGGGTAGGTTTAGGTAAGTTCTTAGTTTCTGGAGAGGTTAGAAACCATGTTAGGTTCAAGTAACAAGCTATGGTTAGCATAATATTTAGGGTTAGGGTTAGGATTAGAGTTAGGTTTTAGGTTATTTTTTTAGTTTTTAGTTAGGGGTGGTGTAGGTTTAAGACCAAGATAGGGTTGTAGGGAATCCTAGCTTTAGCTTCAGGTAGATGACATGGTTTAGATTTTGAGTTAGGCTAAGGATTAAAAATAAGGTTAGGTTTGATTTTATTATTAGGGTTAGCAGTAGAACAAAAAGTCCAATTGTGTTTAAGGTTAGATTTTGTGTTTACATTTAGGTCTTTTTGTTTTATTCATGGTCCAAATGAGAGGTTGCTAAGACATAGTGTTTTATGGTAAGCTTTGAGGCAGGGATCGGCTCTGAATTGGGGAAAATGTTAGGGGTAGAGTAAGGGCTGTGGTTAGGGTTCGGTTTATTGTTATATATTAATGGTTATATTTTAAGTTAAGTTTAATGTGAGGTTTTGAATTTGTTATGAGAGTGTGGTTAGATTTGTGTTTCCATTTAGGGGACAGATTACACTTAGGATTACGTTTTGAGTAGGCTTCAGGTTAGGACAATGTTAGAATGAGTTTAGTTTTAGAACTCATTTTGTGATGATGGTTAGTTTTAGTGTAGGATAAGAATAAATTGAGAGATTAGGATGATAATTTCAAATGAATTTTTTTTTTGACTAACACTTAATTTTGAGGTTATGTTTTTAATTACGTATAAGGATAGTGTTAGGTTCATTTTACATTCTAGGTTTAGGGGTAAGGCTGCGTTTATGATTAGTGTTATGGATAGGGTTCTTGTTATGTTTCCATTTAAAGTTTGGGTTGAGGTTGTGATTAAATTTAAGGTTATTGTTAAGATTAATCTTACCATTGTTTTATGGTTTACTTTGAAATTGGGATTAGGTTTAGTGTTCTTTTTAGGTTATATGCTGTGGTTATGGTTGGTGCACGATGTAGTGAAGGGGTAGGATGATGGTTAGAGTGAGGTTTGAATTTCGATTTTGTGTTAAAATTAGTTTTAAGTTTCAGGAGTCTGTTTAGTTTTAGGACTCCCGTTAAGCTTAGGTTTAGTTTAAGTGTGAACTTTTCAATTAGGATTGTGATTAGAGATAAGATTAGTTGTGAGGTTAAGTTTACGATCAGGTGCTGGTTTGGGTGAGGGTCAAGATGATGTTGACGCCCAGGGTTAGGTTTAAGGTTACGCTTAGGGATTTTGGTTATGTTCATGGTTCATGTTCCAAGTAGATTTTGTTTTATGTTTAGGGTTAGGGTTTGCTTTGACTCCAGGGTAAGGGTGTAAATTGGGATTGAGTTCAGGGTTAATGTTAGAGAATAGGCCAGGTGTAGGGTAGAATTAGGGCAAGGGATAAGGTTAAGATTCCATTACTAGTTCCTTTGAAACTTACGGTAAGATTTTGGGTTTAGGGTTCACTTTTGATTAAGTTTAGTGTTTGGTTCGTCATCGAGTTAGGTATTGTGGTTGGAATAGTTTTAATACTTATTTTTTTTTTTAAATTTTTGCCACCACATTGGCATTTGAGATCATCAAAAGTGGTTTTCAACTTTCCATTTACCTAGAAGCAGCAATGGGGCCTGAACTCATATAGTCTATTCAAATGATCATCGTAGATCTCACTACGCAGTTTTCCCTCAGTTTTTCAAGAAAGCTTTTCAACTCTCAAATCACTTCACAGTTATCAGATCAGGATTGAGAGTATGACTTCCCATCAAGATACCAAACACAAATGCCAGCACTTTCTTCCTTCCTCCCTGACCACAAAGGACAATCGCCTATGAAATGCATAATAATGCGCATGAATCTGTTTTTCCCATTATCTCAAATTTCCATTCTGTATTTTAGTTGTTTAATAGTATTTCTGAAATACTTACTATAATTCTGAGTAGAATACAAATCATAAATAAAAAAAATACCAGAGCCTTCTATTTTAAATATTCTACAAGGCATGCACGCACAATCACTCTAGTATTTTGAACAGTCTATTGTATATCATAATCAAAGTGCATTGTGTTCTTGCTGTCCCCACCCCCTGCCGCCTCCCTTCTTCACTTAAGAAAACTGGTCAGTGGTGTGAATACACTTAAAGAAGTGGATGCCCCTACTAAATGAACGCTCACCAATCTCACAGAACATACAGGGAGACAGTATGTTCAGTTCATGTTATACACACCTAATATTCCTCCGCAAGAGAACGGCTTCCTGTTCATCATATATTGTGGTCCCAGCCACACAACCACTAAGTATACGGTAAAACAGACAAAAGTACGTACATAATGGACCAGAACAATCCACCCTTTTGCTCTGATTTATTTGGGATCAAGCAATGCATTGAAATAGGTATGAAGTGATGCATCAAATTTATCCATTGAAAACCTCAGAACCCTGGTGAGAGAAGAGGATTGGAGAGGCGTTTTGGCAACAACAGGAGCGCCCTTGGGCCACAGGATCCCAGGCTGATGCAGGAGGACAGCCCTTCCAGGGCGCACACACACTCCGATATGGAAAGAGGAAAGTGCCAGGGACCTATAATCAGAAATTTGGCTGACTGCAATGTGACAGTTGCAGGGCCAGCCAATCGGGGCCCCAAGGCTGTATCAAGGGTTATGACGTATTGAGGCTCCAGAGCCAATCAGGACACAATAGAACTGTCATGATTGTGAGTTCCATAATGCGATGCAGTGGGGAGCTGTGACCCTGGGAAAGGTTTAGAGGTAAGTTTAGGACTTGTGTTAAGGATGAGATTCTGCGAAGCTTCAGCTTTGCTGTTAGCCTTAGAGTTAGCTTTGAGGTGAGAGGTTTTGTTAAAATTGTTGTCAGTGTTCAGGGTATGTAAAATTGGTGGTGAGAGGTATGTGTACAATTGTGCTTATGATTTGTGTAAGGTTCCATCTTTGAGATAGGCTATGTGTTAGATTTCAGGTTAGGTTCAGGGCTAGAGTTTGGATTGGGTTAGAAGAAACTTTGGGGTTATGGTATTAAGAACATTGAAATGAGAACTCTGGGGAGAAGGGCTATTGATAGATGAGGTAAAGTTTGAGGATAGAGATAGAAGTTTTCATTAGGTATAGCATTGGGTTAGGGTTTGGGTGAGTTAATGATTAGGAGTAGTTATATACATAGGCTTCGTGTTAACTTTGAGGTTGGAGTTAGGTTTTAAGAATGGGTAGGAGAAGGGCCGATTTAATGATGCGGTGCAGATTTCAGTTTATGATTCGGTTTTTAGGATTAGGGTGAGATTTAGCTTGGAGGTAATGGTGGCTTTTCCATTCAAGTTGCGGTTGGGCTTACAATAAAAGCGAGTACGGGTTCCTTTCAGGGATAGTGTTATAGGAAAGCTCAGATTTTCCACTAGGGCTCGGTTTAGCATTAGATTTCAGTTTAGGATTATTTCTTGAGTATATTATGAGATTTAGAGTTAGGGTTCAGTTTATAATAAAGCTGAGGGTTATGTTTTGATTTAGGTTTGGATTTGGTGTTAGATTAGGTTTGGGGTTTCTTTGTAATTTAGTCCAGGTTTATGGTTTGGGTTTTTTGTTTATGTATTAAATTAATGACAGTGACATTGATTAGTAACATTACATTTCAAGTGTGCATTTCTATAATACATAATTCATATTCATACATTGTATTGTGCGTTCAGCACCCAGAGTCACTTCTTCCTTCGCCCTATATTTGACCCACCCCTTTTCTCTTCTACCACCTCTCTAGTTCCTTACTATCTTGCAACCACTAAGGTGTTGTCTGTATTTATGAGTGTTTGGATTTTTCTTTGTTGCTTTCCTTTTTACATCCCAAGAATGAGTGAAGTTCTATGGTTCCGAGCTATTTCTATTTGATATATTTCCCTTAGCATGGAAATCTCCAGACCCATCCATGTTGTCACAATCGGCAGTGTTTCATCATTATTTCGGGGCGAGTAGTTTTTCACTGGGTGTTTCAACCACATCTCCTGCATCCAATCAATTGTTGAAGAACATGTTGGTTGTTGATATATCTTGACCACCATAACTTGTACTGCAAGGAGCACAGGGTTACGTATATCTCTATGATTACATGTTTTCAGATTTGGAGGGTGGATACCCAGAGAAGGGATTGCTTGGTTGTATGGTATATTTATTCTTAACATTCTGGGGAACCTCTGTACTCTTTTCCATTGTTCCTGCCAATTGACATGCCCACCGGCAGCATATGAGAGTTCTTTATTCCCACAGCTCCTCCAACACTCGTTATTACTTGTCTTGTGGATCATATCCTTTCTATTAATAACAGGTATGAAGTGGTAGTTCATGGCATTTCTCTAATAGCCAGGGTACTTAAACATTTTGTATGTATCTCTTGGGTGTTTGATTAATCTGTCTTCTTGGGGAAAGTTTATGTCCAAGTTCTGTGCCCATGTGTTCATGGGATTGTTTGTTTGTCTGTTTTTGAGTTCTAGGAGTTCTTTATATAGTTTAGCTTTTAACCCCCTTTCAGTCATTGCTTGCAAATGTCTTCTCCCACTCTGTCGGTAGCCTTTTTGTTTCTTGATGGTTTCTTTGGCTGTGCAGAATCTTTTACGTTGGGTACAGTCCCGTTCATGTCTTTTGACTTTTACATTTCTTGCCTTGAGGTAACATTCATCAAACTCTTTCTGAAGCAAGCTCTAGAGGTTTGGAACCTACGCTTTCTTCTATGCAATTTATCATTATTGGTAGCATGTTTAGGTCTTTGGTCCAGTTTTAGGTAATTTTGGTATATGTTGAAAACTGTCAATCTAGTTTCATTCTGTTGCATGTGATATTCTCTATGCCCTAGCACTGTTTATATAAAATGGATTCTTTGCTTCATGTTATATTTTTGACTTTCCATAGAAAACAATCTTTACATATATATGTGGGATTTCACTTTTCCTTCATTGGTTTGTGTGTGCCTATATTTCTGCCAATACACTGCTGCTAATATTATTGTCATTGTGTGTTATAGATTGAAGTCAAAGAGTGTGAAAACCTTCACCACTATTGTTTTCTTCCTTCGGATGCCTGTGGTTATTTCAGGACTCTTTATATTCCATACAAATCTCTTGATGTTTTTCTTGAAAATTTTCAAAATCTTTCATTGGAATTTTGATGGGGATGGCATTAAATCTGTTCATTGCATTCTGTAACATGACAATTTGAATGAGGATCACTCGACCCATTTATGAATATAAAATCTCTGCATTTCTTTGTGCCTTCTTCAATTTTTTTTTAGAATTTATTTATGTATGTATTTATTTATTTCTATTCATTTTTATTGATAGACTTATTGGTGTGACATCTGTTAGCAAGGATTTCATAAGTTTCAGGCATACAATTCTACTGTATTGTCAACTTGATGTATAATCAGTTCACCACCTAATGCGACGTCTCTTTGCTTCACCTCATATTTCCCTTCGCCCCCTCCTCTCCGAGCCCCTCCCTTTTCTCTCCTCCCTAACCCACTCGTCCCCAATTAATCATTAGATTATTGATTGTGTCCATGGGTTATTTGTTTGTTCATTTCGTTTTTTCTTTGCTTTCAGTTTTATATTCCACATATGAGTGAATTCATACAGTTCTTTGAATTTTCTGTGTGGCTTATTTCCCATTCATGATGATTTCCAGTTCCATCCGTGTTTTTGCAAATGACAATATTTCATCTGTTCTTATAGCTGAGTAATATTCCATCAAAAATTAACTCAAAATAAATTAAAGACCTTCATATAAGTCCTGTAACAATACACTGTATAGAAGGAGACATTGGTACTAAATTTATAGACATAGGACTCAAGGAAGTCTTCATGAATCATTCCTCAAATGCAAGGGAAGTATAAGCAAAAGTAAATCAATGGGACTATATCAAACTCAAAAGCTTCTGCAAAGCAAAAGAAAACTTCAAGTACTTTGAACCGGTCCATCTGTGCTGTTGCAAATGACAATATTTCATTTTTTCTTATAGCTGAGTAATATTCCATCAAAATTAACTCAAAATTCATTAAAGATCTTCATATAAGACGTGTAACAATACACTGTCTAGAAGAAGACATTGATACCAAACTTATAGACCTAGGACTCAAAGAAGACTTCATGACCTGTTCCTCAAAGGCAAGGGAAGTGTAAACAAAAATAAATGAATGGGACTATATCAAACTCAAAAGCTTCTTCAAAGCAAAAGAAAACTTCAATTTCTTCCAACATCTTGTGTTTGTCAGAGTATAGGTCCTCAGCCTCTGTGTTAAGTTTCTTCTCAGCGTTGAGGTTAGGGTTAACATACAAATTAGGGTATGTGTTGGACTGATCTTTAGGGTTATTGCTCTTTTTAGGTGGGTGGTATCAGTTAGAGTCAGAGGTGTAACTAAGTTTAGGGTTAGCGTTCAGTTAGTCATTAGAATTAGGGTTAAGATTAGGGTTATATTGACTGATGAAGTTCGGGTTTCACTCTCAATTACTGTTATGATTAGGCTTAGTGTTATTTCTAGAATTTGGTTTAAGGGAAAGCACGGGTTATGTAAGGGGTAGGTTTAGGTATGTGCTTAGTTTCTGATGAGGTTAGAAAACATGTTAGGTTCAGGTAACTAGCTATGGTTAGCATAATATTTAGGGTTAGGTTTAGGGTTAGAGTTAGGTTTGAGGTTATTTTTTTAGTTTTTAATTAGGGGTTGTGTAGGTTTAAGAGCAAGATAATGGCTGTAGGGAAGCCTAGCTTTAGCTTTAGGTAGACGTTATGGTTTAGATTTTGAGTTAGGCTAAGGGTTAAAGATAAGGTTAGGTTTGATTTTATTATTAGTGTTAGCAGTAGAACAACAGGTCTGATTGTGATTAAGGTTAGATTTTGAATTAAATTTAGGTCTTTTTGTTTTATTCATGTTTCAATTGAGAGTTTGGTAATAAATATGTTTTACGGTAAGTTTTGAGGCAGGGATTGGCTCTGAATTGGGGATAAAGTTAGGGTTAGTTTAAGGGCTCTGGTTAGGGTTAGGTTTACAGTTATATATTAAGGGTTATGTTTTAAGTTAAGTTTAAGGTGAGGTTTTGAGTTTGGTATGAAATTGGGTTTAGATTTGTGTTTCCATTTATGGGCCAGGTTACACTTAGGATTACCTTTTGAGTAAGCTTCAAGTTAGGTAAATGTTAGAATGAGTTTAGGTTCAGAACAGATTTTGTGATGATGGTTAGTGTTAGTGTAGGATAAGAAAAAATTGTGAGATTAGGAAGAAAATTTAAAATGAATTTTATTTTACTAAGGTTTAGGTCTGAGGTTATATTCTTATTTACATATAAGGATAGTGTTAGGTTCATTTTACAGCCTAGGTTTAGGGGTAAGGCTGAGTTTATGATTAGTGTTATAGATAGGGTTTTTTTTATGTTTCCATTTAAACTTTTGGTTGAGGTTGTTATTACATAGAAGATTACAGTTAAGATTAGGCTGACCATTGTTTTATGGTTTACTTTGAAATTGGGATTAGGTTTAGTGTTCTTTGTAAGTTATATGCTGGGGTTATGGTTGGTGCTCGATGTAGTGAAGGGGTAGGATGAGGGTTAGAGTGAGGTGCAAAGTTCGATTTTGGGTTAAAATTCCTTTTAAGTTTCAGGTTTATGTTTAGGTTTTGGACTCCCATTAAGCTTAAGATTAGGGTAAGTTTGAACATTTAAGTTAGGATTGTGATGAGAGATCAGGGTAGTTGTGATGTTACATTTACGATCAGGTGCTGGTCAGGGTGAGGGCCAAGATGATGTGGACGCCCAGGGTTAGGTTTAGGGTTACGCTTAGGGATTTTGGTTATGTTCATGGTTCATGTTCCAAGTAGATTTTTGTTTTATGTTTAGGGTTACGGTTTGCTTTGACTCCAGGGTAAGGGTGTAAATTGGGATTGAGTTCAAGGTTAATGTTAGAGATAGGCCAGGTGTAGGGTTAGATTTAGTGCTAGGGATAAGGTTAAGATTCCATTATGAGTTCCTTTGAAACTTAGGGTAAGGTTTGTGTTTAGGGTTCTCTTATGGCTAAGTTTAGTTTTAGGTTCGTCATTAAGTTAGGTATTGTGTTTGGGATAGTTTTAATACTTATTCCTTTTTTTAAAAATATTTGCCACCACATTGGCATTTGAGATCATCAATAGTGGTTTTCAACTTTCCATTTACTTAGAAGTAGTAAGGAGGCCTGAACGCACATAGTCTATTCAAATGCTCATCATAGATCTCACTACTCTGTCTTCTCTCAGGTTTTCAAGAATAACTTCTCCACTCTCAAATCTCTTTACAGTTATCAGATCAGGATTGAGAGGATGACTTCCCATCAAGATACCAAACACAAATGCCAGCATTTTCTTCCTTCCTCCCCGACCACAAAGGACAATCACCTATGAAATGCATAATAATGCGCATGAATCCCTTTTTCCCATTATCTCAAGGTTCCATTCTGTATTTTAGTTGTGCAACAGTATTTTTGAAATACTTACTATAATTCTGAATAGAATACAAATCATAAAAAAAAAATACCAGAGGCTTCTATTTTAAATATTCTAGAAAACATGCACGTACAATCACTCTAGTATTTTGAACAGTCAATTGTAGATCATAATCAAAGTGCATTGTGTGCTTGCAGGCCCCACCTCCTTCCGCCTCCCTTCTTCACTTAGGAAAACAGTTCAGTGGTGTGAGTACAGTTAAAGGAGGGGATGCCACTGCTAAATATATGCTCACCTATCTCACAGAACATATAGAGAGACAGTTAGTTGAGTTCATGTTATACACATCTAAAATTCCTCCACAAGAGAACGGCTACCTGTTCATCATGTATGATGGTCCGAGCCACTCAACCACTAAGTATAGGGTAAAACAGACAAAAGTACGTATGTAATTGACCAGAACAAACCACCCTTTTACTCTGATTTATCTGGGATCAAGCAATGCATTGAAATAGGTATGAAGTGGTGCATCAAAATTATCCATTTGAAATCCTCAGTACCCTGGTGAGAGCAGAGGCTTGGAGAGGCGGTTTGGCGACAACAGGAGCGCACTTGGGCCGCCGCTTCCCAGGCTGATGCAGGCAGACAGCACTTTCAGGGCGCACCCACCCTCCGAGATGGAAAGAGGAAGGCACCAGGAACCTATAATCAGAACATTGGCTGACCGCGACGTCACAGTTGCATGGCCAGCTAATTGGGAGCCCGAGGTTATATCAAGTGCTATGATGTCTTGCAGCCCCAGAGCTAATCAGGAGACAATAGAACTGTCATGATTGTGAGTTCCATAATGCGATGCAGTGGGGAGCTGTGACCCTGGGAGTGGTTTAGAAGTAAGTTATGAGTTTTGTTAAGGATGAGATTCTTCGCCGATTCAGCTTTGGTGTTAACCTTAGAGTTAGCTTTGAGGTTAGAGGTTTGGTTAAAATTGTTGTTAGTGTTCGGGTATGTAAAATTGGGGGTGAGAGGTATGTGTACTATTGCGGTTATGATTAGTGTAAGGATCCATCTTTGAGTTAGGCTATGTATTATATTTAAGCTTAGGTTCAGGGCAAGAGTTTGAGTTGTGTTAGAAGAAGCTTTGTGGTTATGGTATTAAGAACATTGAAATGAAAACTCTGGGTAGAAGGGCTATTGATAGAGTGCGGTAAAGTTTGAGGATAGAGTTAGGTTTTTCGTTAGGCATATCCTTGGATTAGAGTTTGGGTGAGTTAATGATTATCGGTAGCTATAGACTTAGGCTTCGAGTTACCTTTGAGGTTGGAGTTCGGTTTTAAGATAGGGTAGGAGAAGGGCCGGTTAAATGATGTGGTTCAGATTTCAGATTATGATTCGATTTTTAGGATTAGGGTGAGATTTAGCTTGGAAGTAAGCGTTGCTTTTCCATTCGAGATGGGGTTGGGTTTCCAGTAAAAGCGAGTATGGGTTCCTTTCAGGGATAGTGTTATAGGAAGGGTCAGGTTTTCCACCTGGTCTCGGTTTAGCGTTAGATTTCAGTTTAGGATTATTTCTTGAGTATATTATGAGATTTAGAGTTAGGGTTCAGTTTATAGTAAAGCTGAAGTTTCTGTTTTAAATTAGGTTTGGATTTGGTGTTGGATTAGGTATGGTGTTCTTTGTAAATTAGGCCAGGTTTATGGTTTGGGTTTTTTATTTATGTATTAAATTAATGACAGTGACATTGATTAGTAACATAACATTTCCAGTGTCCATTTCTACAATACATAATTCATATTCATATATTGCATTGTGTGTTCAGCACCCAGAGTCACTTCTTCCTTGCCCCTATATTTGACCCACCCCTTTCCTCTTCTACCACCTCTCTTTTTCTTTACTTTCTTGCAACCACTAATGTGTTGTCTGTATTTATGAGTTTTTGGAATTTTCTTTGTTGCTTTCATTGTTTCATCCCAAGTATGAGTGAAGTTCTATGGTTGCGAGCTATTTCTATATGATTTATTTCCCTTAGCTTGGTACTCTCCAACCCGTCCATATTTTCACAATCGGCAGTGTTTCATCTTTATTTCTGTGCGAGAAGTTTTTCACTGGGTGTTTGTACCACATCTCCTGCATCCAATCAATCTTTGAAGAACATGTTGGTTGTTGATATGTATTGACCACCATTACTTGTACTGCAAGGAACACAGGGGTACGTATATCTCTATGAGTACATGTTTCCAGATTTGGAGGGTGGATACCCAGAGAAGGGATTGCCCGGTTGTATGGTATATTTATTCTTAACATTCTGAGGAACCTCTGTAATGTTTTCCATCGTTGCTGCCAATTGACATGCCCACCTGCAGCATATGAGAGTTCTTTATTCCCACAGCCTCTCCAGCACTCATTATTGCTTGTCTTGTGGATCATAGCCTTTCTATTAATAACAGGTATGAAGTGGTAGTTCATGGCATTTCTCTAATAGCCAGTGTACTTAAACATTTTGTATGTATCTCTTGGGTGTTTGATTAATCTGTCTTCTTGGGGAAAGTGTCTGTCCAAGTCCTGTGCCCATGTGTTCATGGGATTGTTTGTTTGTCTGTTGTTGAGTT
>PVJL010014843.1:0-18475 GCA_004026885.1 Lyroderma lyra
AAAAAAAAAAGAAAAAAAATAAATGTGTGTGACATCCAGGAGAGGACAATGAAGGATAGTATACCATAACTCTGCTACTTCGCATTGGCATAACTCTTGGAGTTTACAAAGTATGTTCCCCATATCAGTCTACTGGTTTTTTCCAATATCCAACTTTATGGCTGTGGCAGGGAAAGAATACAGTGATTAAACATTTAGGCTTTATAGAGTCGAGTTCAAATCCCAGATCCGTCTTTCTTAGTTGTGTTGACTTTGGACAGTTCATTCTTTTAACAAATATGTGTTGAATCTGTTATACTACACACTGAGAATATAGGAGACAGGAAAACAAAGTAAATTATGATTTTAGATTGTGATAAATGCTCTGAGGAAAATAAAATAGGGTAATGAAATAGAGATTAATGGGACTAGAGCTAAATGGGACTGGGTTTTAGGAAAAACTACTCTAAGAAAGTGACAGTATTTTTGTATTTTTTTTCCAAATATAATTGATATCCAACATTATTTTATATTAGTTTCAGGTGTACAGCATATGATCTCACTTATATATGGAATATAAATTACAAAATAAATGAACAAACAAAACAGAAACAGACTCATAGACATAAGAGAACAAACTGATGGTTGCCAGATGGGAGGGGGTGAAAAAGGGGAAGGGATTAAGAAGTACAAACTGGTTGTTGCCAAATAGTCACAGGGACGTAAAATGCAGCATAGGGAGAGTGGCATTTGAGCTAATACTTGAATAAGGAGAAGGAGTCAGCTATGTAAAAATCTGCTGGAAGAGTACTCCCATCAGAAGAAATGGCACATGGTGGGAAAGGGCTACCTGCTCCAGTTCAGCCAGTGGCCCTGTGTGCTGTGAAAGAGGGGGCAAGTAGTGTATGATGAAATAAAAAAGAGGTAATTTGTGCCCAATTTTATGTGAGACTTACAGGACATAAGGAGACATTGAGATTTTTTTCCCTCAATGCGGTTAAGCCACTGGAGGGTTTTCTGCAAAAGGCATAACATTGTTTGTTTTACATGATCACCCTTGCTACCCTAATAAAGTAGACTGAAGATTAGTGAGAGTAGAAGCAAAAAATCTAGTTATGAGATTATTTTAGTTGTCTAGCCCCAGCTTTTTTTTTTTTTTTTTTTAAATTGGAAATAATAATAGGTATATCACAGAGTAATTTTAAGAATTAAAAGATAAATTGGAAAATACACAGTTCTGGCAAATAGAATTCAATAAATAGGTGTTGCTATTTTTCCCCATTCACACACTAGAAAGATGTTCTCTTAGAAGTTAAATGAGTTGGTAATGGTCAAACAGCCAATATCTATGGCCAGTGAGAACCTGAATCCAAGATTTAGAATTCCAAAACTCATTTCAGTATACATTCACATTATCAGAAAAATATAACTTGAACTCATATTTCAATTTGACAAATGTTTCTCAGACATATAATGTGCCAGACACTGTGCTAGGACTTGAGGACAGCAAGGCCTTTTCTAAGAAGCTCAAGGTTTAACAGGAACAACAGATATGAACAAGGACAATTTTTAACTGAAATGACATACATGGCTATAAATATATGTCATTCACAGAGAGGATCTCACATAAGAAAAGATGTCTGAGCTGGGTTTTGAGGTGTAATGAATGGTTACCAAACAGATGGAAAAACAGCAAGAGCAGCATCTGAGGCATCATGGAATGAGAAGCAGCTTGTCATGCGTGACAAACTCTGACTGATTTCAAGGAATTGGTATAAAGAGTATGTGGGGGGAGGAAGACAAGTTAAGGGTTGGGAAAAATGATCAGGGGTGCAATAATTACTGACAGGAATAATAACATGGTTAAAAGTGGAAACCACTTCTATAAATTGGATGTGAATAGGATATCTGGACTATCAGGCAGGATGGAACAATGGTGACATTAAGTGACTATCAGTACATGGCACTTAAACATATTGCTTGACTCAAATTGCCTTATATAAAACTGATAGCACCTCTGTGAGTACTCAGAGCACAGAGTTTACATATATAGAAACTGAAGCTCTGCTGGGTTAGGTATCTTGCCCAAGGTCACTCAAATGGCAAGTTTCTTCTGTCAAGTACATTGTCCATATGGCCTGTATAATAGGGAAGACTGTTGAGACAGTATCAGAGGGAGAATATAGTGAAGAGTTAGATGACAAGGACAATGAAAGAATGGATGATGGAAATTTTAAAGAGAAGACAAGAGAAATGAACATCTGTCTGGATATAGACTAACTTGAGAGAATTGGGAAGAAAATGACATAGTAACTTGAGATCCCGGACCCAAAGATTTTTGGAAGTAAGGAAAGGAGGGAGGGAGGAAAGATGGGAAAAAATAAGCAAAGAGAAAAAGGGAGCAGGAAAAGGGAAGAAGAGAATACCAAAAGGAGAAGGAATAATAAGCTGGCTGATAGGCTACAGAGCAGATTGTGACTGCAGCCTGCCAATGAATATGCCAGAGGAACGTGACCCTGTGAATAAAAATTGTGCTTCGGAGCTAGAGAAGATGGGAGGAAACTTTCCTCTCCCCATTGTGTCAGTACCTCTGTTCTGTCTCAACATGACCATACAAGTATTTTCTGAACTTCAAAAATAAAAACATATAACCTGATAAAGGAATTTTCTACCACTTCCAAGTGGGAAAAAATCATAATCTAGGAGTGTAATGAATTGGCATTTTTAGAAATTTTCCATGATATATGACTGCAGTAAGAGAGAATATTAGAAATCAGGAGACCTCAGAAATTCCAGAGCATGTGCAAGTAATACTAAAAATGAACTCTTTTTGAGTGCCAAGCATTGTTCTAAGGGCTTGTCATTTAATCCTCTCAACAACCACAACCGTAAGAAATAGATTCTTTTATTATCTGCACTTCTTGGATAAGGCATCTGTGGTACAATGTGGTTGAATAACTTTGCAGGGTCACACAAATAGCAATGGCAGAGCTGGGCCTGAATTTATTTATTTTTAAATTTATTGTGGTGACAGTGATTAGTAAAATTATATAGGTTTCAAGTGTACAATTCTATGTAACATATCATCTATATATTGCATTGTGTATTCGCAACCCCCAGTCAGTTCTCTTTCCATCATTGTATACTTGTATTTGACTTCCTTTACCTCCATGCCACCCCCTCCCCATTTACCCTCTGGTAACCGGCCCCAAGTTTTGTTGTTTCTGACTACCATGCAAAATTCCCAAAGGGCTTGATTACATTTTGTCTCCTCTTTAAAGGTGATGTTATCTCAAAGGGTTTTGGAATGGAATGTTCTGCTGTTAATATACATCAACAAGTTTAAATCATCATTTAAAGTGTTTGTATAAAGGTAAGTAAAACATTATGAACTATTGGATAATTTAGGCAAAGTGCTTTGAGATCTTCATAGGAAGCTGACATGAATTGTTCTCTCTCTTTCAAAATGAAAAATGCCTTGCCAAACAAAGGTGAAAAGTCCCAAGTCAAACACTAAAGTAGGTAGTATTTCTTTCTCTGTTGCTTTATGAAATATTGGCAGGCAGACATATTTCTCAACCCTAGAAGACACAAATCTTTCAGAGGGAAGCCAAATTTCTTTGGTTTGGCTGCCAAATTATGACTTCAGCCTTGAATCTCATCTCAGAAAACTGTAAACACCCTTTTCCTCCCCTGTGTTTAATTTTAAGCATATCTTCCCTTCCTGAAGACCATCTTTCTTCCTTTTGGGTGACTGTCTCTCACCCCTTTCTTATCCTGCATACCAACCTGTGTGTGCTGACCTGCTGAGAGACAGGCTTCCCCGGGCCTCATTTAAGCCCTCTGCATTCTCACCTCATGCTCACTCCCCTCTGTCCTTTCCTCCACTTTCATATTTTTTTCTTTTTACTTATAGTTCTTGATTTTCAATTCACATTCCACCAAAGGTTGATAATTTTGCTGTGGAGGTTTTTTTCCTTGGATCTGCTGCTGTCTCCCTTACTGTGGTGACCCTTGGCTTATCCTTTGTGCCTATGAGGCAAAAGGATTCAGAGGTTTATTTAAAAATG
Organism: Lyroderma lyra; assembly: GCA_004026885.1. NCBI lineage: Eukaryota > Metazoa > Chordata > Mammalia > Chiroptera > Megadermatidae > Lyroderma > Lyroderma lyra. The sequence continues at coordinate 4,050 of PVJL010014843.1, forward strand.
GTTTTAGCTAACTTTTCTAGTCACCAAAGACTAATTGAATAGGTCAACCCATGAGCAATTAAGTCTACATAAATATGCAAACATATCTCCAACTATATGTGCTTCAGAGTGAAAGGAATTAACATGCCTGAGAATGAAGAGGGAATGGTGTTCACTCTCCAGAAATTCACATCAGCATGACGTCTTCTGGGTGGTCACATAAAGGAGGTATCAGGGTGTAGAGTTTTAAGCACTGGACTGGGTGATAGCAGAGTAGATTAGGTAATAGTCCAAGTTCTGACATAAGACAAACTAGCTGTGGGACGCTGGAAAGAAAGTCACATTGTCACCACTCTGAGTATCAGTTTTTTCATACTTGAAGCACTGGACTAATTAGATTGTAAACCTGGATAAATCTTGGCATCACTTGGAAAGTTTTGGATGACAGAAGGAAAATAGATATTAAGGCTTCTACACAGATATACTTAATTAGAATCCTCAGGAGTAGAGCACTGAAATCTGAATATATGATTTGATGTAGGCACCCCAACCTAGATTTGAGGATGTGTTAGGGGACACTTTGATTCATTGAAGTCTTATGTCCATCTTCTATGAGCACTTCCCACGCAGGGTAAAGAATAACAACACCTGCTGCTATCCGTCAGAAGATGCTTCAGAAAGGGATAGAGCTGAGTTGAGCAGCAGAGAGCAAAAGAACTGTATTTGCTGCTTTGGACTCATTTATCAGTTGCTTGGATACTCAGAGGTTCTAGAAGTACAGCAACAATTTCTTCTTCTATGCAATTTTTCTATCTTGATGTGTTGAAATCACAGTCACCTACAAAGTTGTTCCTAAAAGTAGGCACATTATCAAGCTGTGATCTGACCACTTCTGGTTATATCTTAGGGTACTGGTCATAACCCTGCCATAAAGATTATATTGTTGGTCTCTGGAGTCTTATTGATATACAAAGGTGCAAGGAGAGGAACTACTTAAAACTGCAGTTCATAAGAACCAGGTGAGAACAAGGCCTTACAGGATTTAGGCATTTATTGGGCTCATTTTGTTTTTGCTACCAACCATCTTTTTTAGGGGGGAGGGGTAAACACATTGATTTCCTTAATGGTAATTATCTCTTTGATTCTTGTATTATTACCCCAATTTAGTTATTAGCTCCTTTTCTTTTACCCCTTTCTCTATCTATTCCTGTTGTCAATGGATTTTGCTACCATTCCTACAAAAAGCAGAGTGTACTTTCTTACCATTTGACTCTGAGGTTGGCCATATGACTTGCTTTGGCTAATGGGATGTTAGGAGATGTGATATAAGAAGAGACTTCAACTCTGCTTATATGGTGGGGATTGTACTCTTATACCTAGCCTTGGGGAGAGCCTCCCCAATGTAGCTGCTTTCCCTTACCTGGGCCCTGGAAGAAACATGTGTGGAGCATACCTTTGCCACTTGACCCATCTTAAAGCAGAGCCATACATCTGAGCCCAGTTTAAATCAGCTTATACTCCACCTGTCTGCAGGTGCCTAAGGAAATAAAGGAGTATGATTTGTAGCCATGGAGTTTTGGAGTGGTTTGCTACACTGCCATATCTGACTGATTCAGTATGTCAGTCAAGATGTTCTGCTTTTCCATCGTCAATGGGTAGAAGGTGACCCAATCAACCAATTATATCTCTTCCCCAGAATCACGGACCACTGATGAAGAGTTGCTTCATTAACTCCTGATATATATATAGACCATGTGAGCTTCCCTAGTACCTATACTTGTCTTGCTGGCTCATCAGATTTCCTCAAGTTTGCCAGTTTTTCATATCCTTCTAATGGGATTTTCTTATTATTATGATACTTTCTTATGTTATCCCTTACATTTATAATCTAATCAGTTCTTTTTTGTTTATTTTAGGGTCTTTTCTATTGCTTTTAACCAAAAAACTAAACTGTTACTGTGGGACTCAACAGAGCGAAGGAAAGCATGTCAAAAGCAAAGTTGACCAAACTCACAATGTGGTGTGTGCATGTGGGTCTTCTTTTCACATTAAACCTACATTTGTCATGAAAAAGAGAGAAAATCCATGATTTTTTTTATTCTTGTAAGTTGTTGTTAATGAATAGATCCACTGAGGTAAAAATATTCTGAATTTGTTATGTAGTATGTAGAATTTCAGAAGACAACAACAACAACATCTCAGTAGCCTACTTAGAAGCAAGTATGATAGAAAAACTAAATGACTGCTACAATAACCTCCCAGTTAAAAGTGAACAGGACAATTCCTGTCTTTAAATCCTGTTGGCTGCCTGAGATGAGGAAAGTTCTGAATGCCACCTGAAATCATGCTTCACCTTTGTTAATATTAGAAAACAAATTATTATTCCTTCAGGTTATAGTTTCCCTTTTTTGCAATAGCCTCATTGATGAAGTAATGTTTCATTTAAAATAGTCATACCTATAGGGCAGGGGGTAATTTGAATCTTCTAGTGTATTCAAATTTTATTATGCTTATGAATAGACCAGTCATTAAGCACTGATAGTTCAGAGATTTCTGTGTATCATCATGGATATTACATAACTTCCTAGGCTGTCAAATATGTGACATAAAAATGTGTAGGAATGCAACCTCTGACAGATGTTTAACACCCTTTTCATTAGAACCATGAATCTTTGTTTCCATGTATCTTGAAAAAAAATGGCCCAAGATCTTTGACATAAATATACACCAGAAAATAAATCTATCACAATCAAAAGGTGACTCAAAGGAAGTCAGTTTCCAGAAGGGAAAAAAAATAGAAGCCGCTACCAGACTCCATGCCACTCTCATAAATTGTTACACCGTTGTTACCACCTCCAGTGATGATGTTTTGCCAAACAAAAGACCAAGGTATTCCTGGGATGATATGCTAAGTTCCTCATCCAGGCAACTCTATATCTTATGCATTCCAAAAGCAAGGAAAATTGGTTCCTCTCCAAGGACAAAGAGTTGGTGGAAAAGGGACATTTTTAAGGGCATGTCTCCTGCAGAAATCTAGGCAGAGGTAGTATCCCTGAGCATTCTTCACCTTTCCAACAGATTCTCTGGGATTGTGTTGATAGCTTATCTTAGAACACAGAGATAGTGTCCAGGATACACAAACGCAATGCATTAAGAAGCCATTGCTCCAATGAGAAAGTGGAAAATGTGGTAACAGAATGAGGAAAGTTTGTTCAGAATCCAAAAGTTTGCTTTTACTCCACAGACTCTGTCTAAAAATATTTTAAACTATGTTTCAAGGAATCACTAGGACACTTCTTTTAGCTTTCTCTTGTTTTCTGGACCAGTTGTTAATTTCTGATCTAGCAGAGATCACTGAGTTCCTATAATTTGAATCAAAGGTCCTTAGTGAATATTCTTATTACATTATGAAGCTTGCTATGAGAGGTAATTTCCATTTCACTTACAAATAAGTGTGCAGCAATGGATGGATTCTACAGACACCCTGGAACCATGCCAATTTAAGCTACCTCAATGAACAAATCTTTATTAAATGTATTATCTATTATGAAACAGGCACTGCACTAGAAAACAGGGATCACTAGATGCATAAAATATTATCCCTGCCTCAAGTCTCTCGAAGACTACTGAGGAGGAATTCTAGAGTTTAAACTTAATAAACAATCAGATTGTTTTCAATTCTAAAAACAGAGACTAGAGAAGGCTCCTGACTCATATACCAACTGGTTTCTTAGAAGTATTAAAATGTTAGAATAGCTTTAAGCATAGTTTCAAGATTCACAACAAGATGGACTTGCACCTGAACTCCACCACTCACAACCTATGTGACTTGGCATGTCAGGTAGTTACTGTGAACTTCAATTTCATGTACTATAAAGTAGGAACAAAATCATAGCTGCCTCATAGGTTTTTGAGAATTGATTGCGGTCATACATATAAGAAACTTAGCACAGTGCCTGGCAAAGATTAAGCTTAAATTATAAATTATTTCTAAGTTTTAGGCTGTGCTACATGCATGGGCATGTCAAGGTGAATAAATTACTTCCATTGTCATTAAGGATCACACAATGTAGTGTGAGAAAACCTTCCTCTGTTGGTAGCTCCACTCAGAGATTCCATTGTTCTTTCCTTTAGCAACACGTTGAGTTCTCCTTCTTGTCCCTCTCATAATCTAGATTAAAGCATTTCATTTATTTTTTTTAAGGAAACTCATGAAAAAATTTAGGATAGGATAGATAATTGTAATGGTCCCATAATCAGCTGGGACGAGACAGGGGAGGGATAAAAGAGTAATTACTGAATTTTCTCTTTCACTTTAAGAGTTTACATTTGGTTGTTTCTTTACGTTAGTAGTGGGGTATAGCATACATATTATAAAGTATACAAATTTTTATGTACAGCTCAATAAATTTTATTTCTGTTAACCACTTGTGAACCACCTGTTAATTCGGTAACCACTATGCAGATCAAATTTACCAACACCCAGAAGCCTATCACATGCATCCTCCCAATTATTACTTTCTCACCAAGTGTAACTACTATTTTGACTTCTACCACCGTATGTTAGTTTTGTCGGTTTTGGAACTTTATGTAAAAAGAATAAAAATATATACTCATTTTACTCTGTTCTATCATTCAATATCATACCTGTGATATTCCTCCATGTTACATGGAACAGCAATTAATTTTTTTCATTACTACTAGGATTCCATTGCACAATATGGCATAATTTATTCATTTTATTGGTACTAAAAATTTAAATTAATTTTTATTTTTTATTATGTTGGATAATATTGCTATGAACATTCTCACACATGTCATTTGGTGCATATGTGTATGTCATTCTGTTGGCACTAAAGTATAGAATTGCTGGGTCCTATGGTCATGTGTTATACTGCCAAATAGACTTGCAAAATGATTTTAGTAGTTTATACTCTTATTAGCAGAGAATGAGAATTTCTATTGCTTTGTATTCTCATCTACACTTGGTTTTGCTTTTTTTTCCTTTATATTTTAACCATTCTAGTGAGTATGTAGTGATAATACATTGTAGTTTTAATTTGCAATATTCTGGTGATTAATGTTGATCTCCCTTTTATTTGCTTATTACCATTTTATAAAATGATGGTTCAAGTCTCTTGCCTTTTTTAAGTTTTCTGTTTTTTCTTGTTAATTTCCTTATTGTTGGCTCTATTATTGTAAATATATTCTATTATGTTACTTACACTTTTACTTTCTTAATTGTATCTGTTAATGAAAAGAAGTTCTTATATTTAATGAAAAAATTTTATCAATCTTGTCTACTATGGTTTCTGTGTCCTTTAAAAAGTTTTTCTTATATGTACTAAGATCATGAAGATTTTTTTATATTATCTTTTGAATTTTATCATTTTATGTTTTACATTTAAGTCTTTGGACCACGGGAAAGTGGTTTTATGTATAGTGTAAAGTATGCGATAACAGTTCTTTTTAAAAAAAATCTTTATAGATATTCAGTTGATCCAATGCCATTGACTCAAAAGAGTGTTCTTTCCTCACTGCACTGCAATGATAAATTAGACAACTGTAAACATATGGTTCTCTCTCTCTGGTTCCTTTGCTATGTTCTATTCATTTGTCTGTTCTGACACCACATTGTTTTAATGACTTTCACTTTGTAATACTTGATATTTGAGAGTGTAAGTATTCACACTTTGTTTTTATTCTGCAAAAATTGTTTGAAAATCAGTAGTATACCAGTTTCTATCCACTCTTCCATTGAGATTGTTTGCATATTAATTGTAATTGATTGAATCTATAGAATAAACATTCTTCAATTTGAATCTTCCCATCTATGGACGTATTATCTCCATTTGTGTAGGCTCCTTTAATTTCTCATAATAATATTTTCTAGGGTGTTTAGAGGTCTTATACAGCTTTCTTCATATATTATTTTTCTTAAATAATTTATGTTTTTCTGTTAGAGTAAATGATGTCATTTTAAAATTTCATTTAAAAATTATTTTATTAGTTTTAGTGTGTAGAAATACAATTGATTTTTGTATATTGATCTTGTAGCCAATTACCATAATACATTCATTTATTAATTTCATCTTTTTTGGGGGGGAGGGGTAGTTCCCTGGCTGGGAATCGAACCCAGGCTGTGGCGTTGAGAGCTCCAAAGCCCAGCCACTACACCACCAGGGAATCCCCTCATTTATTAATTTCAGAACTTTATATATGGATCATTTTGAAAGGGTATTTTTCTGAGCATAATTATGCTATCTACAAATAATGACAATTTTATTTTTACATTTCTGCTTTTTATATCTTTTGTTACTATTTCTTATTACACTGGGTAAAACCTCCAGTATTATACTGAATAGAATATGTAAAAGCAGAACATGCTACATAATTCCCATTCTCAGAAGGAAAGTTTTAGTTATTTCATCACTAAATATTATTTTTGTTGTAGATTTTTTTGGTAAATATTCTTTGTCAGATTAAGAATACCAAAGATTTTTGTCTTAAAATGTTGTTAACTACTACCAATTTTAAAAAATGTGTTGTGATGGTCATGCTGGATATTTTTTCTTTTCTCTTTTCATGTGGTGAATAACATTGATTTATTTTATTTTTTTATAGTTAAACCAATTTTGTGTTGCTGGAATAAAGCTTACTTGGACACAATGTATTACTCTTTTATAGTCCTGGGTAGAATTTACCAATAGTTTGTTTGAAAAAATTTGCACCTATTTTAATGAAACAAGTTGACCCTTATAACACAGACATTCTTACAATGTCCTCTGATGTTAAAGTTATGCTAGCCTCATAAAATGAATTAAAGCAATTATGGAGAAAAATTTATAAGTAAAAATGAATATATTAGAAAATAAAAACTCCTAAAGATCAAAGATCTTAGGCAACCATCTAAGAAGCTATAATATAAACACCAATTAAAGTAAAAGAAATAGAAGAAATAAAACATTTCAAGAGATGTTGTTAATGAAATGAAAATATACAGTAAAGAAAAATTTAAAAAGTCCCAAGTTTAGTTTTTAAAAATATTAATAAAATTGATAGAACCCTAGAAAGAATGATAGAAAAAAATGGGAAAAAGTTATAAATTATCAATGGCATGTAAATAAAAAAAGATATTCTTTCAAAGTACACTTTAAGAAACAGTAACAGTATAATTTTAAATGTTATGCTAATATTTTAAAAATTTAGAAGAAATGGACAAATTGCTTTTTAAAAATTCACTATCAAAATTGACAGAAGGAAAAGAAAATCATATTTTTCTTATGTCTATAATGAACTGAATATAAATTTAAAGCTTTCTCACAAAGAATATATCATGCCTCAATAGATCCTTTGGTAAGTTCTTACAAATATATTTATGAAAGAAATCATACTATTGACAATTCAATCATCACTTTAATGTTCTTTTGAAGGTAACATGCATTTTTATTCTATGGATACTTTTAAGATTTTCTGTATGTCTTTCTGCAAATTTACCATGATGTGTGTAGGAATGATGTCCTTTGATTTTGCCCTGCTTTCAATTTATAGGTATTTTTAAATCAGTGGGACTTTCAACAATTTGGAATAAATCTAGCCCATGATTTTTAATAAAAGTTTGTCTCCCATTCTGTCTTATTTTGCTTTCTGGATTCCAATTATACAGAAGTTCAGTCTTTTTACTGTGTTCCAGTTATCTCCTATGGTTTTTAAAGCATTTTTCTTCTCCCCTTCTCTTTGTCTCAATCTACATAGTTTGTATTAACCTATCCTCTAGTCAATCCTTTTTATATTTGTCTAATCTGCTGTTAAATGCAGTAATTAGAAAAATTTCTATTTCATTATTCTGATAGTGTTTTTCCATTTGCTGTGAAATTATCTACCCTCCCTCATTCCACCTTTTAAAAATACATTAGTCATAATTATCTTAAAGTTTATTTATGTTGGTTCTAACAGCTGAAACATGCATAAATATTTTTCTATATTTTTATAGATCTGGTTATATTTGTGGTTATATTCATCTCTCAGGCATCTAGAATATAGGAATATCAAATTCATTCAGGAAACACTTGTGCATTTCTGGCTTGTTGTTACTCTGAAGGAGTGGGCCTTTGTGATTCTCCATTACAATCCAAGAGTGTTTATTAGGGTCCTTTCTCTTTAAAAAAATCCTGAAGCTGTGATAATCTCTGCTTAGTACAGTCATACCTCTTTTTTTATTGTTAAATTTATTGGGGTGACATCAGTTAGTAAAAATTACATAGCTCTTTTTATTGTGCTTCACTTTATTGTGCTATGAAGATGCTATGTTTTTATCAACATCAAGGCAAGATGCTCTATCTGCAAAAAGATTATCACTCACCAAAGGCTCAAATAATGGTTAGTATTTTTAGCAATAAAGTATTTTTAATTAAGATGTGCACATTGTTTTTTAAACATCATACTATAGCATAGTGCAAGGTTAAGTTTTATATGACCTGGAAACCAAAGAGAGTTGATGTGACTCATTTTTTTGAAATAACTGCTTTGTTATGGTGGTCTGAAACTGAACCTGCAACATCTCCAAAGTATGCCTGTAGTTGCTGTCCACTAATTTTCTCAGCATCTTGTTCTCTGCTCTCGGACAGTGGTCACAAAATGCCTTGAGGAGAAATTGCCTTACATGTAGGTCTACGGTTTCCTTCTGTCTAGAATCTTAGCCCTTCATGCCTTGGCTATTTTGGTTGTTCTTCAGTGCCTTTAAAAACAATTTTTGTTTTTGTAGTTGTTTCGTATTTAACTTTGAAAATTCTTCTTATGGAACAGTTACTCTGATCCCAACTATTCTTTTTAATTTTTTGTTTGTTTGTTTTCTTTTTTCTTTTCAGACTTATTGGGGTGACACTGGTTAACAAGAATTATATAGGCCAACTATTCCATCATAACTGAATTAATTTTTTATATTAATTCATTTAGACAAAACAATATGAGGAAATGAGGAAAGCTATACTGAGATTTATTTTCCAAATGAAGAAATGGAAACTCAGAAGTATTAACAATTCTCCCAGGTTGTCACTAAACTGCAGTGCCAAGTCAGTTCTAGAATCCTTGTCGTCAGTGCCTATTCACCTGTACTTTATGCCATACTAGTGTTTATCAAATTTTGATCATTGATAGATCACATGTGTTTTGGAGTAACTGTGATCATTGATTTTTTTCTAAAATATTATTGTCATAATTTAAATAATAAAATAAAGCATGATATAAAATATAATTATTATTAATATATCACTTCTTATCAAAGATTGAGATGGTTTTGTTTGGCATTCTCCACAAAGATAAAAATTATTTTATTAGTTTTAATCACAGATTCTGAATCCAGTTTTCTTTTTTCAGTATTTATGTCAACTACAATACATTATCCTTTTGCAACATTAATATCATTGGAATGTTAGAATTTGTTAGGAGACTCTACCAGATAATTTGAGATATTTCTGTTGTACATTGAACCCAAAATTATGGGGAGAATTCTGTGAAAATAACATTCAGCTGTCTTTCATGAGGTCAGTGAGCAGAATGTAAACAAAAGCTGGAGGTGTAAAAGTTTCAAGTTAGAAGATACAATAAGTAAATTATTACCATTATCCTTTAGTTATATTAACATCTGGAAAGTATTTGTTTATATTCTGTTTGTTATTTGAGTATAATTTTCAAATGCAGTCAATTAATCATTAATTTATTTCTCTAACCAAAGAAACAAATTATCAAGTGTTGAGAAAATATCAAAATTGCAGGTATTTCTGGTGTGATATAGATCACTTTTTGTGATAATAATAGAATGTTATAGTAACTAATATGAAAAGTAATGACATCTTAGCATTAAAACAATAGTTTCAAGCTATTAGAGAATATATTAAATCACATTACTTGAATGAACCATTTCAAATAATAGATAAGATCTTTACTATTGATCTTTTACTATCAATTTCATAAAGATATTTTTTATTTCATTTAAAATCTCAGTGATTTCTCTACATAATTCCCACATTGAAACAAAAGTTAAAACCAGGTTCCTTGTGCACATCTAGAAGTTCAGACAAATTAAAAAGTCCGACAATACCAAGTGTTGGTGTAGATACAGAGCAAGAAACTCTCATATAGAGCTGATGTGAGTGAAAACTGTTTCAACCACTTTAGAAAAGTATCGTTCTTACCCATACATACCTGTGACAAAACACTATCTTATAACTAAATGGTACCGAACAATTACATTCCTGGGTATATACCGAGAGAAATGCATTCACACGTGTGGCAGAAAATACATTAAAGAAAGTTCATGGCAGTAATTTTTACAATAGTCAAAAACAACTCGTAATATCAATCAGAAAGTAAGAATTTTTTCATGTATTTTTAATGTATTTTTTCATGTATAAGATGTCCCCATGTTTAAATGACCCTTACTTTTCTAACCCAGTATTAAGAAATCAATATCAACCGGTTACTCCCAGGTATAAGACTATCCCCGATTTTGTGGTCTAACAATTTTAGACAAAAAAAAGTATAATCTTATACATGGAAAAATAGAGTAAATTGTGGTTGTTAATATAATGGAAATCTGTACCACAATTATAGTTGTACATAGCTCTAATTGTGAATTCTTATACTATAGTTAAACTAAAGCTATGTATAACTTAAATGAGTCTTACAAATATTGTTTATTGAAAGAGCTGAGGAAGGCAAGATGGCGACTGGAGAGGAGGTCCCTAAAGCCTCTCCCAGAAGACACAATTGAATGGCTGTCCAGGAGCCAAGAAAGAGAACCCTGAGTGACAAAACAGCTGTTGAGAAATCCACAAATTGCAAGTAAACACCTGAAGGTTGGCAAGAAGGGGGCGAGTTGGGGAGAGAGAAGGGAGCAGAGACGGACTGCAATAAAACAAAATCACTGCCGACTATTCGGAGCGGTGCAATTTAGGGGAGGGGAGAGACCATGGGGGAGCTGGATTTGGAGCTGCATGCTGGGGACAGAGTTTGGGAGCCAGCCTCTGGAACTTTTGAGTGGTAGAAGGGCTGAGAGAGGACTCTGAAGTGCAAAGATGACACCCCAGCTCTAGGCCCCCTGTAAACCTACACAGAGCTGCAGTTCCTGTTCCCAACCCACTGCAAAGGTGACCCTGCTGTCTCAGGCCAGGCACACAGCTTTGAACTTATGGAGCATGCACTTCCTCATGCACCCAAGGGTTCTGAAAGCAGTGTGAGTCCATAGACAGCCAGGTGCTGAATCAGGACTAGGAAGAAAGACTGATTTGATAGCATTCACCTGAGCCAGAAGAAACAAGCCTCAGAACAGCTTCCCCAGCAAGGGGCAGAAGGCAGAGCTGCCCTTGGAGCGCCTTTTGTTGGCCTCTCCCCAGGATATATATGCGCATAGCCTCCAAACGCAGTCAGAGATCAGAAATAAGAATCAAACAGCCCCCTCTTCCCCAAAACTGGACCCCCAGTGTCACCTAGTATCTGCCCTACAGCAAAACACCACAAAACCAATAATCTGGGCACTGAACATAAATCCCTCATGTCAAAGAGGAAGAACCCAATGGAGAGGATGAATTCCTTAAAAACTAAAATTCCTCAGAAAGAACATAAAAGTTACCCAGAAGACAGCTTCTTAGAACTGGAAGGGTCTCATTTAAGTGACAGAGAATTTAAAGAAACCATTCTAAAGGCTGTGGGAGAAATGAAAACCTATTGGCAGAACACCATAGCTGAGATAAATAACATAAACAGGGATATAAATGATATAGAAAAGGAACTCTGTGAACAAAAAGAACAATTTAACAAAGAAATTCAAAACATAAGAAAGATTGCGATGGAAATATGAGAAATAAAAGATACCATAAAAGAAGTGAGAAATGAAATACCTGCCATAGGAAACAGAACCAACCAGATGGAGGAAAGAATTAGTGATATTGAATACCAGAACATGGAAACAGCCCAGAAAGAGAAAGAGAGGGAATATAGAACCAAAAGGATCGAAAGAACTCTGCAAGAAATATCTGACTCCATGAGACAAAACAACATCAGGATAGTAGGAACAGAAGAAGGGGCAGAGCAATCTACAGAGAGCATAATCAAATATATCATAGATGAGAACTTTCCAAACTAGATGGAAAGATCTGGAACCTCGAGTTAAAGAAGAAAGCAGGACCCCAGATACCTGGACCCCAACAAATCTTCTCCATGACACATGGCACTAAAGATGTCCAAAACCAAAGACAAAAAGACAATTCTCAAGGCAGCCAGGGAAAAAAGAAATATAACCTTTACAGGAAAACCCATCAGGCTGGCATCAGATTTCTCAGCAGAAACTCTACAAGCCAGAAGAGAGTGGAATCCAATATTTAAAACTTTAAAAGAGATAAATTTCCAGCCAAGAATAAATTATCCAGCAAAATTATCTTTCAGATATGAAGGTGGAATAAAGACCTTCTCAGACAAACAGAAGCTGAGGAAATTTGCCAGCACGAGGCCAGCACTCCAAGAAATACTGAAGGAGGCTCTTCAGCCTGAAACAAAACATCAGGAAAAATGGAACAAAGTTGGGGCAACAAGAAAGAAACAAAAATAAACAAACAGATAAACACAAAAACAAAGAAAGAAATAAGTAATGGCCACAGGAAATCCTCACATATCGATCATCACTCTAAATGCTAATGGACTGAACTCACCAATAAAAAGACACAGAGTAGCAGACTGGATTAAAAAACAGAATGCATCCATATGCTGTCAACAAGAAACACACCTCAGCTGTGAGGACAAACACAGACTCAGAGTGAAAGAATGGGATACAAGACTCCAAGCAAATGGTAACCAGAGAATAGCATGAGTGACCATACTGATATCTGATGAAGTAAACTTCAAGTTAAAAAAGATAGTAAAAGACAAAGATGGGCATTACCTAATGATAAAAGGCACAATGCAATAACAAGAACAGTTGACACTAATCAACATATATGCTCCCAACCAGGATGCACCAAAATATACAAAGAAACTACTAACAGACTTGAAAGGAGAAACGGATGAATACACAATCATAGTGGGAGACTAAAACACCCCGCTAACAGCCATGGACAGATCATCCAAACAGAAAATAAATACGGAAATAACAGCTCTAAACGACACATTACAGCAATTGGACATCATTGACAGTTACAGGACACTTCATCCAGCAAAAAGAGACTACACCTTCCTTTCTAGTGTGCATGGAACGTTCTCAAGAAGAGACCATATGCTGGGACCCAAAAGTAGCCTCAGCAAATTCAAGAAGATCGAAATCATACCAAGTGTATTCTCAGACCACAAAGCTTTGAAATTGGAGATCAACTGTAAAAGGAAAGCAGAAAAAACTACATTGTACATGGAGATTAAACAACAGCTTATTGAAAAAGGACTGGAAAAAAGAACAAATAAAAGATGAGATTAAAAAATATATAGAAACTAGTGACAATGAAAATACAATGTATCAGAATTATTGGGACACGGTAATAACAGCAATAAGAGGGAAATTTATATCATTATAGGCCTATCTTAAGAAACAAGAAAAATCACAAGCAAACATCTTAGCATCCCATCTTAAAGAACTCGAAAAAGAAGAGCAGACAAAACCCAATGTCAGCAGAACGAAAAAAATAATAAAAATTAAAGCAGAGTTAAACCAATTAGAGAACAGAATGACAATAGAAAAAATTAATATTACAAAGAGCTGGTTCTCGGAGAAAGTCAACAAAATTGACAAACCCCTGGTGAGACTAATCAAAGGACGAAAGGAAAGGACACAAATATCCAAAATTAGAAATGAAAGGGGAGAAATTACCACTGATACCACAGAAATACAAAGGATTATAAGAAAATATTATGAAGAACTTTATGCCACAAATCTAACAACCTAGAAGAAATGGACAAGTTTCTAGAAACTTATAGCCTACCAAGACTGAACCAAGAAGAACTGGATAATCTAAATAGACCAATCAATACAAACGAGATTGAAATGACTATCCATAATCTCCCTAAAGGCAAAAGCCCTGGACCAGATGGTTTCACCAACGAGTTCTACCAAGCATTCAAAGAAGAATTAAGGCCTATCCTCCACGGGCCCTTCCAAAAAATGGAAGAGGAAGCAATACTTCCTAACTCATTCTATGAGGCCAACATTACTCTAATACCAAAGCCTGGCAAAGAAAACACAAAAAAAGAAAACTATAGACCAATATCTCTGATGAACACAGATGCAAAAATCCTGAACAAAATATTAGCAAACAGAATACAACAATGCATCAAAAAGATCATACATCATGATCAAGTGGGATTCATCCCGGGAGCACAGGGATGGTTCAACACACAAAAATCAATCAATGTGATACACCACATAAACAAAATCAAAGATAGGGGAAAAGCTGAAACCTATTCTCCTA
>PVJL010014844.1:0-26484 GCA_004026885.1 Lyroderma lyra
GTGTGTGTGTGTGTGAGTGTGAGAACTGAGGGACCCTGCCCTTTTGTGTTCATGATCAGCAGTGGCAAACCGCTGCTGTAACTTATTTCCGTTGTCCAGCAACTTGCTGATTTGAGCCTGGTTTACAGGCTCAACGGTACTTTTCAGTGATGGTTAGCTCAGTTTTTCTGAGTTTGGACCCACCACTTTGCTCTCAAACAAATCTTTACAGAGCACCTACTATGTGCCAGGTGCCGTTTTGTGTAGGGAGATACAGCGGTGGGTCAACGCGCCCTGAACACCTGCCTTCGTACGGCTGAGAGGTCTTCTGCTTGGTTTGCAGTGACAAGACACTTGGAGCTATGGAAAAGGTCTTAATTATAGACGGCCCAGCGGGAAGAGTAATTACATAACTGAGTCTGCCACCCTGGAGCCAGCAGCACGGGTATTTTGGTAATACTACTTGGGAAAATGCAGGTTACTTGCAGACACAAATAACTGACCGTAGCAAGATGGGCGGACCCCCCTTCTCCTGGCCCAGTAGACGATGGATCGATGAGGAGGCCTCTCCTCACCTCCCGTTGCCTTCTGTGTGGAAGGATCTGGCTGGCCCCTGCAGCATGAGATTTGCTGCTCTGCCCGTTCTCCCCGTCCCTGCTGGCTTCATACAAGTGTCCCTTTCTTAGTCACCTGACATGTGCCTGGCAAGTCTGGGGGAATCTGTTCCCCATTTTCCCTAGTCCTGGCCCCAGGGAGCCCGAGGAGCCGCTATCAAACCTATCTGGAACAGTGCCGCAGCTGAGCCACGAGTGCTGGGTGGACCCCATGGGCAGCTCCAGCCTGGAAATCATAACCCACCGGTGTGAATTAGTCACAGGAACCTATTTGGCCAGAAGAGGGTCAGGTGTGATCCTGCCAGACCGGCGAGGTGGAAATGGGGACGTATGTGACAGATTAGACAAACAACCACCATTCTCTTTATTTAAACGGCCATAAGGGGAGATGCTTTGTGCCCAGATCCAAAGAAAATGAGCCAATCTGATACAATGTGCCTGTCTTATGTATTAAAACTTGACCTACAGGACACTGAATGTGCATTTTTTTTTAACTTTGAATTTTTATAAAAAGTTAAGTCGTTTTAAAATGAAATTTGGATCAATATTTATGGCCTCTACAGCTCCTCCTTTTCTGCCCTAGTTCTGTCCAGCATTTCAAAAGTCCACGTTTTAAAGCCGTTCATCGCTGGATTGGCATCTTGGTCCCATCACCTATTAGGTGAGTGACTTTGGGCAAGTTCGTTTGCCTCTCGAAGTTGAGGTCTCTCCTCAGTTAAGTCAATGATAATATCCACCTTGCAGGATGTTTTTGAAGATGAAATTACATAATGCATTTAAAGTGCTAAGTACCAAGAGTGTGGGGTTGTTTATTCCTGAACCCAAACCAAGCCTATCCTGACAGATGCAAAAGTCATCAGCTACCTCTCCTGCGCTGACTCGGGTCCTCTTTGCCTCACCTCTAATTCCCGTCGCAGCTGCAGCAAACCGCAAGCCTGTGCTGTGTCGTTCCGTTTCTCCCCTGGGGCTTGGATAATGTGTGGCATAGGGTGTAGGGGGAGTGAGCCTCCACCAAAGGGCGACAGGAACTGAGGGATAAATGCTCATGGTAAGCACTTCATGTGGGTCCTTGGACGGTCCCTGCGCTCGGAGCACTGGGTACCCATGCAGCGGCCCCCTCCATAATGCATCTTTTGCGCCCCTCTTTCCCCCGTGCACCTGCCCTGATCACATCCTAAACTGTTCACGAGCCGTTGTCTCAGGCCCTGACTTGGGGACCGGGAATCCCTGACACGACACCTGGTAGGGCCCTTCTCTAACCCCACTGGTTGGCCCGCTCCCAAATGAGTGCTGTCTAGGTGCTTCTGAAGAAGAGCCCTGTGTTTAAATCCTTCTCATGCGGGACATTCGTTAGAATTCATGCTCCATGAGGCAAGAGGTCTTGCTCCCTGCGGTCGCTGACCTCACCACGGTGTCCAGGACAGTGCGTGACACACGAGGGACACGCCATCCGTCACTGTGAAACTGACAAGCTCATTTCATCTCCCTTCACCTCTGTGTCTTTGCCAATAAAGTGATTCTAATGCTGACCTCCCAAGGCTGGTATGAAAATGAAATCAAAGCCGTAAAGAGCGTGATCTGGGGCAAACTATATACTTTCGTTATTACTCTCTGCAACAAGGGGTTAACAGTACCTGGCTCTTGGGACGGTTATTGTGAGAATCAAATAATGCAGTACCCGTTAAGAGCATGTAGTAAGTGCTCAGTAAGTGTTGGCCCTTACTATGCTCTTCTGTCTCCATCATCCCCACCACTAACACCCCATCATCACCACCACCGGCACCACGCCTAGTCTAGGCAGGGCAATTCTTGGGTATTCACCAGACACGTGGTAAGCCACCAGTTGAATCTGAATCTTATCAGCCAAGAAATTGCCTCTTCCATCTTTCCCTCAAGAGAAACTGGGATCAATTGTGCAGGTGCATCCTGCACGCCTTCCCTTAAGAACTGTCAGAGTGTGCCCCAGTGACCCCAATATCTGGCTGGGTTCCTTGGGGCCAGGATTGGGGATTATGCTGTCGGACTCTGCCAGCCCTGACAGGCTGATTTGGATTTGGATGGTGGGCTGGACAGAGGGAATCCTGGGGGGGGGGGGTCAAGAGACCCTCTCCCTGCCCCCCAACATCTCTGTAAGCGGAGATGGGGTCTGGAAGGGATCGGTCCTCTGCTAAGTGGTGAATCCTAAGTGCTGCTCTGCAAAGAACACGATGTAGCTGCGCCCAGCCCAGTAAATGGAGGCCTTGGGAGCCAGACGTTTTACAACGAGATAATTTGAGAGGTGGGACATAACCAGGCTGGCTCCGAACGTTCCCTCCGGGAGAGTTCAGCTAGAAAACCATCTCGCTCAGGGCTTGTTCAGCAATCCCTTATTTATGGTAACATGCATTACAGGAAATTTTTATATAAGGCATTAAAGTGCAGGCAATTTAGGACATTTGATCGTCTTACCTCTCCAATGGCCTCCCCCCCCCCACCCCGCGCAGCTCCCTCCATCACCCCCCGTCCTGCAGTCTTTGAGTTTCAGCTGGATGCGAAGGCCGATGATCGCTAAATTACATTGCAAACAGGTGCGGGCCTCTTCTGCTCTGGACGGCTGCCACGGCTGCGCGATGCCTCAGCTGGGGGTGCGGTTAGCGGGCTCGGGAGGCTGCGGGTGGAGGTGAGGGGACTTGTCTCCTCTGCATCTCTGCCCCCCCGGGCCCCCGGGAGGTGCAGACAGATACCTCACAAGGCAGGCAGAATTCCCGCTGCCTTCTGTGTTCTGGGCTCCAATGTGGTGTCTACTTCTCCCGTCCCGATAGGGCGGCATCCGCTGACTGGGGCAGCTGGACCTGTTCTAACCGTAGCAGTAACAGTAACGTTAGCAAGCACCCACCACCGCAGGCATAGGCCCTGCTGCCACGTGCTGGGCGTTTGCTAAGCTCGCCCTTCATTCATGTCGTCCTTGAAGTAGGCTGACCAGACAGAAAACAACAGTACTGTCCTGTTTCAAATGGTCAGCCTCCTGACACCTTGATAGGGGGGCAGGAAGCGGGAAGGGGTCCACAGCGGCCCCGGAAAACAATGGCCACTGCTCCTGAAAGTGAACTCTAGAGCCCTTACCGGGGACCCACACTGGTATTTCATGGGGACACGAGTGAAATCGAACTACTGCTCCATTATCGATCGTGCAAGCCGAGATAAGAAAGGCCGATGGGGCTTAGACATAAAAGCCACTAAAATACGAGGCAATAATAACAGCATTGAAGGGGTGGGGGCATAGGCCTGGGGTGTTTTAAGGTTCTTGTATGGCATGGGAGGTAGCTAGAAAGATCGACACCTTTAGACTTCCAGTCAAACGTGGGGGTTAAAAACGTCAGGGTCAACTCCTAACGGGGCAGAAGGATTGTTTTGCCAGTGACAGTGGCCGTGGCCGTTTGCAACGGATCCGGGCAGGCACAAGCAGCACGGAGGAGCTGCAGGGAGCTTAACCACAGGTTGTTCCCGAAGCAGGACAGCAACGAGGTGACGTCGGGAGGTGACGTCGGGAACCGATGCACAGCAGCGTCTCCCGCCACCAGAGCGTCCCCTCCCCTTATATAGGTGGTACCAAGCTGCCAGCACGTTCAAAATGAGTGCCACCTGGGAACGCACAAGGCACAGTGACATCGCAGGTGCGCGTCCCGGCGGGGAGCGTGGCCGGAGAGCCCGGCTCCATTTGTCCCACAGCAATGCAGAATTTCCAAACAGTGGTGGTGAGGGATGAAGAAATAAAACGAAGAGGATTTAATAGAAGGCAGAAAAGAAACAGGAAATTTAAAAAAAAAAAAAAGGCAAAGAAAAAAATGCAGTTTAAATAAAGAGCTCAAAATAGAAACGGTACTAATAAATCCAAGCAGTAATCAAATCAGATGTAAATGTTAAAATATCACACGAGCTAACATCACATTAAACTCTCCAGGGAAAAGCCAGGAGTGTCAAATTTTGGGCAGATTCTATTCTCCAGATACTGCCATGGGGCCCCAGTGCCCTCCGCCCGAGGGGAGGCTCTATGTCCTCTCCCCTTGAACCTAAGCAGGCTGGGACTGCGTGACTTCGGAGGCACGGACATAGAGGGTGACAGAGCTCCTGCCGGTCTTCTTGGGACGTCCCTTTGGATCCCAGCCCCCATGCGTCCCCGCGGCTGCTAAACCTGCCCGGCCCCGCCGCCCTGGCCTCCTTCCTGCATTCCCTCTAGAGAGTTCTCCCTCAGGAACCCACGTGGACAGGACTCTCCACCTGAGGCCCCACCCCAGGGCGGTTGGTGCAGTTTAAATGTGTGTGTCCTCGCCCCTCAAATCCACAAGCTGAAATCCTAACGCCCGAGGCGACGGCATGGGGACCCCGGAGAGCTCCCTTGCCCCTTCCACCATGTGAGGCCCCCAGGGAGAAGCTGTGACCTGGAGGGGGGCCCTCGCCCGACCATGCTGCCCCTCTGAGCTCAGACTCCCACCCTCTAGAGCTGTAAGGAATGAAATTTCTACTTATAAGCGACCTAGTCTGTGGCATGTTGCTACAGTGGCCCGAATGGACTTAGAGTCCAACCAAACACGTACCACATGTGTAATTTGAAAAACACTGATGTGGCTAATCAGTATGACATTCCTCCTTCAATAAGGCTTAATTTGCATGTCTCTTCATTTCAGGTGCATGGGGCCCCTGACACCTGGGGGCCGTGCGGTCAGGGCCAGTCTGCATGCCCCGACTAGGGGTTCAAGCGCCCTGGCTCCAAAGGCATCCCAGAGCCCTCACTGTCCAGAAGGGTCATCAGGGGCTGGACAGAAAGTAGCTTATTGGTCAACTGAATTCCAAGTGCCTTCGAGGGAAGAAGGCAAAATTGTCTTGACGTACCCGGAGCAGATCAAAGGGCTGTTAGCGACCACTGGCAGGCACCGCCCCTGACCGAACCTTTTCCAATTAGGGAAAATGAATTGTCTGCTCATTTGTTGAACCAAAGCACAACAAGGGGCCCTGATGCTTTCTTTGAAAGGCCATAGAGAAGCAATTAATTTGGTATAACCTTTCTGAAAGTTGTGATTCGCCTTCTTATAGCAAGAGCTGAAAAATGGTCCTATTTGACCAAGAAATTGGACAGCCATGAATTTATCCTTAAAAAAAAATGACCAGGGCTGTGTGCACCGTTTGCACGTGAAAAAACACTCAGGGCCGCACCACTTAGAATGATGCAAAGGGAAATACCTGATGTCTAATGTAGAGGGTCGGCTGTGCCAGGAAGATAAAGCACTTATTTAAATGCCTGTGATAGAAGAATAATTAACGACCACCGCATTTTAATGGCATAGTGTTAAATGACAAGGACAGGTTTTAAAATAGAATTGGATTGTCAATTTTTTTTTAAAAAGCATCATCACATAGGGAGGTTATGGAATTTCTATGCGCCCCGGTGTTAAAAATGATCCGCGTTAGGAGTTGATTGTATTTGATTTCGGCTTCATACCTTTGTGCTGTTCTGTGCTCGTGAGTGTGGTGTTTGAAAGGAATCGGCAACCTGATTGCTTAGGTTGTGGCGTGAACGTGACTGCAATTACCGTCAGAGCACTGCGAAAATCCTCGCCTGGAATCAAATGCTTTTTTGGAAACTTTTCTTTCCATCTCGTGGATGGAGGGAATTTTGTTCACCAGAGGTAGAAACCGTTTCCCCCAGATCACACAGCAAACCTAGGAAAGGGAGGTGGCAATGGAACGTCCAGTCCGTGTTCTGCAAATGGCAAAGCCACTGTGATTCGGTGTGTCATTTGGATTCTTTCTCCCACTAAAAACAGAATTAAGGTTAGATTCCTGTGGCTGTGTGATTCTAATTGCGTTGAACACCAGTCAAGAGTCTGACTCCTTCTCTCTGACTATCCATCCCTTTTCTCTCTCCACCCTCACTTGGGTCCAAAAATATTTTAGGAGGTTTACCTTTTCTTGCAATCCTATTTCCCTGCAGTCCTTAAGAATAAGCAACTTGTGTCAGGGGACCTGAGAATCAAAGTTCGTGTTTTCTCTCCCTTCCCTCTCCTGATGATTTCCATGATTGAAAAGAGAAATCAAGGAAACTTTCAGGAATCATTGGAAAGTTTGCCTTAAGGGATGGGTAAGATCCGAATTGGGAAATCTTTGGAGAGACAGCTAGGCTCAGAGCCTTTGCGTTCAGACAGCCCTAGGCTCAGCTCTGTATCTTCTCTGTGTCTGTCTTTGAACAAGGGACTTCACCTGTCTGAGGCCCTTGGGGGGATAATGCAATTTCCCTGGCCGGGCTGCTGGGAAGATTAAACGGGACGATGTCCACAAAGTGTGTGGTCCAGAAACAGAGAGAAGGCTTAATCAATGGTACCATTGTCAGGGTTAACGTCAGTCAAAATTGCTCCAAAATGGAAGAGAGGCATTGTGGGGACAGAGAGCCTTAGGGTCCCCTGTCTGTCCTCCTGGCATGGGTCCCCGGGGACCTGTCTCACAACAGCTGAGACACTTAACAGGGAGATGTTAAGTGGACTATTATAAGAGCCTCTTAATTGTCCTCCCTCCTCCCAGTCCATCTTCACACCTCTGCTCGACTTGTCATCTAAGAATGGTGTGTGTCCTGGTATTTCCTGATGGCAGCCGTTCAGTGCCGTTGCAGAGCAAGTCCAGGTGCCCTGGGTCAGTGTCCATGTTATCTTCCCTGATGTATCCGACTTACCCACGCATGGGAGTCACTAGGACAGATTCTCGGGCCCCCATCACTGCTACTGAATAGAACATCTGAGGGGCCCAGGGAACTGCACATCTGAGAATCGCTGCTTTCAGGCTTTACTCTGCTGAGCCCCATTCCCCACCCCCACCCCACCCCAACACACACCCCACATCTGAGCCACGAAAGTCGACTTGCTTTTCTGCAACTCACAGTGTGGCTTCCTGACCCAGTAATATAATGCACTGGTTGGTCCCTTGCTATGTGCCAGTGGCTCCATTTGGATTTTTCTCATTACATTCTACCTGGGTAGTAGGTGCCATTATTGTCCCCATTTGACAGATAAGAAAGCCGACGTGTCCAAGGTCCCACAGCTAAGAGGTGATGGAGTTGGGTTTGGCCCAATGGGGGCTTTCTCGCCTGAGCCAGAGAGCTTGGCCTCCGCCTGACACCGCCTGTCCTCTCTGTCCCCTGTCCTTCCTGCCCATTCAGCTTCTAGAATCCTCCTCTCCCTCATCTCCTCTTGCAAGCTTCCGTAGACCACCTCGGGGTGGGGTTCCTGAAGAGCCAGGCGTGTCTGACTCCACAGCACATGTGGGGTTCATGGAGGAAGCAGGAATTGGGAAAGGTTGGGAGAGCTGAGCAGCTCTGGGAGGAGGCAGGAGGCGGAAGCCTTCCAGAAGTCAGACCGGTTCACCCCAGGCTAGGATGCAGTAAGTCTGGTCATGCTGGGAGGACAGGGTCAGTGGGACAAAGCTCTCCACATGAAAGTGACCAGCAGGACCTGGGGTCAGACTGTCTGGCTTCACACCCTGTCTCTGTCTTGGGGTGACATTCATTGGGCATTTATTATGGCTTCCAAAATGTGGAGCAAACAAACCAAACCTTCTGAGCCTCTGTTCCCTCAACCCTAAAATGAGAATTTATTCATTCAACTAGGATGGAGTGAGCCCCTCCTAGGTGGCAGGTGCTCTTTTGGAGCTGGAGGTGACAATGACAGTCACCATATCACAAAGTTTGCATGAGGGTTTAGAGGTTTAACACATAGAAGGAACCTGACACTTAAAGAGCTTTTAATTAATGCTATTTACTAGGATTATTTATCTTGATGTTATTCTTAAATGTGGAGAAAACTTACCAACATATTGCCAAATAAGGTCCCCAGATTCAAATCGTCCTGGCTGTATGTAGGCACCATGGCTGCTGTTATAAATAAAGTATTATTGGCACGCTAATTCGTTTGCACACTCTTGATGGTGGGTTTCATGCTGCAGTGGCGGAGTTGAGTAGTTGCACCAGAGGCCGTATGGCCCGCCAAGCATCAAATATTTACTATGTGGCCCCTGGGGACAAGAAAACCCTGCAGAGCCCTCGACCGGTTCATTGAAGATGTGGGGTGAGCCTTATCCTCCTTATTGCTGTGTTTGGTTTTTAACTTTTCTCCAATATTGTGGATAGCAATGATCTTTCCATGCAGAAATAATTGTAGGGTCTTTCCTAGGAATGGTTGCTGAACAGTGTGAATTCTATATGGATTAAATGTCTCCCAAGTGAGTATCAGAGGATTGAGGGGCTTACTGTCAGGAGGAAGACTATGGATCATAGGTTAATTCCTATAAAATGAGAAATCTCTATGCAACAGATTCTTTGAATTCTCTATGTTGCTCTGATTACATAATGAAAAACCCAGCCCCATTCTTTTATTAACTATGGAGCTAAATCGATTTTCTTTAAGTGTATTATAAGGAAATGGATTAAATTTCTTTTTTTTTCCTGGTATGTTAACCCCCAGAAATTCTGAATAGCCAGAAATGGGATGTATGCATTAGTTAGAGTGGTTAAAATGAGGTTTTGGAGTCAGATCTTCAAGTTCAAATCCTGCCTCGGCCTCCAGCTGGCTGTGTGGCCTTGGTCAGGTGACTTACTGTCTCTGGGCCTTCCTTAACCACCGAGTGGAGATGTGAAGCATCTACTTCATGAAGATATCGTGAGAATTAAATGGATTCTGTGCATAAAACATTTAGCCCAGTGTCTGAGCGTTGGTAAGAATTCAGAAATCTTTCTGCTGTTTATCGACTTATCAGTCTTACTACTGGTGGAAATCCCATATTCTGAGAAATAGCAGCATCTGGCCTGCTGCTGTTAGTTGATGCAATCCCAAATATCAGGCAGACCCAGGCAGCGGGCGGGGTTCTGGGTCTCCATCGGCCAGCTCTTTCCGTGTGATGCCCTAGGGCAGACCTGGGTTTCACTGAATCCGATGTGCCTGGCCCAGCACCGGGCACTGAGGAAACCAGGAGAGAGGCTGGCCGACCCCACCGAACTGGGGCTCGAGGTCACAAAGAGACGTGACCAGATGGGGGCCGGAAACAGGTCCCGGGCTCCTCCCTGCTAGAACAGAAGGTCTGACATTTGTAAATGGAGGCTCCCTGCTGAGCCTCCAGCTGCGTGGCCCCAGTTCCTTCCGGCTGGACCCCGATACCTCCTGCTCGGGGGAACATCTGCCTCAGGTCCCCCGGGACCCTGCTCCTCACCGAGGCTCAGTGAACCTGCACATTTGTAGCCTGAAAATATTGATTTCAGGCCTCTGTTGAACGACCCTCTCCTCTCAATCTCCTCCCTCTGTCATCCCCCTCATCATGGTGCACTGAGCACTTTCCGGAAGATTCTGACTTCTGATCTGGGCAGGAGCTGGGCTCTGGGTAGTTGGGAGTGGGTGTATGAGGCGAAGAGGTGGTGGAAGAAGACCGATCCCCCCTCCCAGAACAATCAGAGGAAGACAGTCCCGAACAATGGCCAGACCATCCTCGCGGGCAATGATGACAGCCATTCCGAAGTTATCACGCCCGGCACTATATTAAGGCTCTGAGATTACAGTGTGCTTCATTAGAGGAACATCTGTTGGAAATCAGCACGGAGCGGCCAGATAGGATGGCGAAAACACGCGGACGGGAGGCGGGGCTGGGGTGAAAGGCAGGGCCGACCCCTGCTCTGCAGGGGCAAACGTCTCAGAGGCACCAAGGTTTTGGCTCTCATGGGGCCTGCCTCCCCCCGCCCCCTCATCATAAAACCAAGGATCCTCATTTAAGCAAGGTCAGGAGCAGAGCTCAAGAAGCAAGATGCATGTTTAAGGCCCAGAAGTCAAAGCCACGGGCACGGAAGAGCTGCCCCTCACTAGGACTGACTAGTGCCAACCCCCATGGCAAGGATTCAGCAGGTATTACCCCGTTTAACCTCCACAGTGGCCTCTGACATGCATAACGTGGTTACTACCCCATTTACAGTTAAGGGAATGGAGGCTCAGAGAGATCGAGGCACTTGCTCAAAGTTACACGTCTAGAGACTGATGGGTAAGGTGACCAACTGTCCTGTTTTAGCCCGGCTGCGGGTTTTCCTGGGATGCAGGGGTTTCGGTCTCATGTCAGTCCCGTCTCTTGTCAGGCCAACCATTCTGCCACCCCGTTTCCTTTATTCTCTGCTCACTCACTGAGTCATGTACTCGCGGTCATTGCAGAAGCGTTTGCTGAGCACCTACTATGTGCCAGGCACCGTTCTAGGCACCAGGGACACAGCAGTGAAGGACACAGCCCCAATCCCGGCCGCCCCGGGGCTGACGCTGCAGTGGCCCCCTTGTTACAAGTATTGTGTATCCAACCAGGCTGTCTATGGTGTTTCCCCAAGGCTGCTGGGACCTGCTTATTATTGGCAATAAGAGCAATGAAGTGATCGCTCTTAACGATCGTCCGCCCTGCCTCCTTCTGAACAGGATCTGGAACAACCTCAGAAAAGGGTGCTTTCCCAGAAGCTCGTTAGCGATATCACGTCGCCTCTTCAGTCTAGAAATAGGATGGCCACAGGGGCCTTGGGATCAAAGTCTGCGCAATCAGGAGGGTTATAAATAGGGGAAAGTTGGGCTTCAGCAAATTCCTGTGTGCCAGAGCTGGGAGATGCCCTTGCAAGTTGAGAGGTTTAAGTCGAGTACAAATAAAACACACGCTCGGGGGTGTAGCAGTAGTTACCGAATTGGTGAACCAGCCAGACCCAAGTTCAAACCCCAGTCTGCCACCTTCTTGTTATTGTAGGTGATCTTGTGCACATCCCCAAGCCTCCAGATCTTTATTTTCTGTGGAGTGGGGCTGGGATAACAGTAACCTCTCCGAGGTGCACGTTCGTGGAGGGAATGTGTACCCACCAGCTCAGTCCCGCTCCTTCAGCCTCATTTTCAATGAACAGACACTCGTACGGCTCCGATTCCATCCCGTGCACGGCTTCAAAGGCTTAGGGATAACTCATCTTGTCCTCATAGCATCCCTAAGTTTTAAGGATTCTTCCTTTTTGCAGATGGGGAACCTGAGGAACGGAAGGAATTAAGTTACCCCGACTTCACGGCCAGGCCGGGGCGGAGCTGGGATTTGGACCCGGGGTAGTGCGGATTCAAGGACAAACAGTTATGGAGGATTTAAAGAAAGCTCAGATAAGAACCCCACATCCGCTGTGAGGACCACCCTAAGTTAAAAGGACTGACTAGCATGCGGGCTGCCGGGACCGAGGAAAACAGGGGTGGGGGGCTGGTTGTGAGAGGCAGACCCTGGCCAGGCTTTGGGAAGCCAGTCGCAGCCGTGGCTTGTTCCCAGGCCTGGAGCCATCCCAGATGCTCTCCTCACCTCCTGCTGCACCTGCACGTGGACCTGTCCTTGACGCGGACCTCCTAGTGGGAGAGCCCCTCTGCCAGGCTCAGGCCAGGGACAGAAGGACACACACTCTCCTTTATAAATAGGGTTCCTTGTGGCCAAAATGGGGAAGGCGGCCCTCCCAAGAATCACACCAAGAGGGCAACGCTACACGGGGGCTCTGAGAAGCAGCACCTGGAGTTAACTATTGGCAGGAGGGGCTCCTCGGGCCCACCTGCAAGGCATTCGGGCGGCAAGCAGCCGGCCAGTGGGCAGCAGGCGCGGCGCCCAGGGCGGGGTTAAAAGGCGGCGCCCAGGGCTGCAGGCGTCTCCGCCCCGGGCCCAGGGCCTGCGGGCAGCCGTGTGGAAGCTGCCGTCTTTCTTTGTCCTGAAGCAAGTCTGCCTTGTGTTTTGGGGGGCTGGGCCCGGTTAGGCTTCCCTTCTATCTCTTGAAGATTTCTAGATTTTAGGCAAACTCACAAGTGGTCTCAAAGTTTTCTGACCCGGGGGAGTCAGAGCGCCAGTGAAGTTGCTTGGAGTCAGGACGGGAGGGTGTTTGAACTCGGGGGGCCCAGAACTGTTGGGGGAAAGAGCCGTCTTCCTGTCGTGGAGCCACTTTGCCTCTTGTTGGGGGGCTGCAGCTGGGGGCTGAAGAGGGTGGTTGGCAGAGGAACGGAGGCTGGGCTGTCTGCAGAGAGCTCCCCGAGATAGTTCTTGCTTTTCCTCGAATCTTTTGAGAAGCCAAACACTGCTTCCCTACCTCCGAGCTCTCGTGAAGGCCCTACCCCTGGGCAAGACCCCAAGCCTTCCTCTAGGCGCCCCTCTAGGGGTTCTCACGACAACTAGGAGGAGGGTGGGAGGACGAGAATGGGGCCTCTGTGTGCTGGGCTGGCTGGCAAAAGGGGGTGTGCTCTGTGACCCTGCAGACACCCCAGCTTCCCTGACCTCGCTTCCCCGGTGGGGTTGTTCCCTCAGTGTCACTTGTAACCTCACAAAGGCCCTGGGCTCCCAGGCTGCCCACCTCCTGGTGTGTGTGGAAGGGGCTGGTGATGAAGGCCACCCCCAGGGCGGAGCCTGACAGCTGCCACCAGGTCCGGGCGTGACCTCCCAGTGTTCGTTTTCTAGGGGCCTTTCTGAACTTCTCCCAAGTTTTTTACGAAGGAGCAAGCCATCTCTCAGCTGGGAAATGCCGGGGGTGCGTGGGGGTGCCCGGAACGTGGCTGCAACTCCACTGACTACTCACCGAGAGTCCTCACGACGTGGGGTGGGGGTAAAGGCCACGGCCCTGAGGCCAGGCTGCCGGGACTGGGGGCTCAGCTCTGCTTTCTCCTGTGGACCTTAGACAAGTTACCTAACTACTCTGTGCTTGTTTTTCCCTAAATTGGGGGCCTAGTACCTGCCCCATCGTGGGGTTATGCCAATGAAGAGGGTCTATCATTCAGACGATCGAGTCTCTGCATTAAAACGAGGTGGGGTTGGGACACGCTAGGGGCTAATGGAAGGAAGCCACTGTGCCAAGTTGAGTCTCAAACTGGAAGGCAGCTGCCTTACTCCTTGTCAGGCAGGTGCAGGCAGAGAGCCCAGCTGAGGGGTCCCGGACACCCCCACCGTCACGTTCTCAACGCAGTCTCTCGTGTCTTAGGGAGACAAGGGGGCACCAGGTGGCTCAGGCCTCGGAGCCGCACAGGCTCCCCGAGAGCCCCGCAGCCCAGGTGGGGGATAGTTTGTGCCGACTGGGAGCGCCCTCCCTTCCCACACTAGCCCTGTCCTTCAGCGACACCCCTGAAAAGGCCCGGCGCACCTGTTTCGGGGGGCCTGGCCCGGCCCAGCTGCGCTTCTCGGGTTCTCGCGCCGAGGCCGGACACCTGGCGTTGGAAGGGTCCCTCGTGCTGTGGGCTCTGCCTGGGCAGCGCCCGGGGGGGGGGGGGGCCTTAGCTCACACCCCACCCCCTTGACATGCCAATTAGGTGGAATTCCAGGTGAGCAGACAGATTCCCTGAAACTCTCCTGTCCCGTGAATTTCAAAGTGGGGGCAACACCCCGAACTGGCTTCACGGGACACGTCAGCTTTGATCCCAAGCCTGGGAGCTGTAAGCGGCAGGGACCCCAGCTGTCCTCTGAACGTCCCCAGTGACTCGTCTAGGGAGACGCCTTCCTCCGGGGTGGAGAACTGTGGCCACTGAGTCAAATAGCCGCCTACACGTGGCACCTCATCCTGTCGTCTTCGCATACCGTCCCGTTACCCACAAAGTCGGGAAAACGGGATGTAGCCAAGGACGTGTGCGAGGCCATCGGGGAGCTGGCTGTGTCCCCAGGGGAGGCCTTGCCACATGAGGTGAGGCTCCATGCCTTAACTAGCACTGCCCGGAGGCAGGTTCTCACCGGAGTAGCATTAGGCCCCTCTCGGGTTACGCTCTCCTGCCCCCCTTACGCCTCCTCTCTGCTGACGCCTCCCGCCGAACCCTCTAGAAGAGGCCCTTCACCTTCCGGAAACGCAGTGAGAACACCGCGCGCGCTGTAGACGTGCGGGCGTCGTGCGGTGACCCAGCCCCCTTGGGCTCTGCCCAGGACTCCCTGCGCCGCTGGGTGTTCCTAGTGAGTACCTGCCACTTCGTACCTGTCTGTCCCTCAACTGCACCTCTTTAAGGAGGGCTTCAAGCTGCCAAGGCTACCTGCCGGCATGGGAGACGCTAAGGAGAGGGGTGGTCAGTGTGGATAGCCTCTAGCCCAAGCTTCAGAGGACATGGTGGGGCCGACTTGGCCCCAGGAGGCCTGACCAGGTTTGGGTGGACGGGAGAAGGCAGCGCCTCCCCCCCGCCACCCCACGCCTGCAGCCGGGGTTGGGCCGCTGGGACGTGCCCGCGCGTGGTGGGCACGGGCTTCTGCCAATTCCTTCCTCTGGGGAGAAGGGCAAGTCGCCTGCAAAGTCCCGGCCTTCACTTCACAAAAGGTGGCGCTGAGGTGAAGGCCGCTGGCTACACCGGGAGATGACAGCAGGCTACGGGAGCGACAGCTGGGCGGGAGCCTCGGAGACGGGCTCGCGACGCAGCTCGGAGACTGCTAGGA
The DNA here is from genome assembly GCA_004026885.1 of Lyroderma lyra. Lineage (NCBI taxonomy): Eukaryota > Metazoa > Chordata > Mammalia > Chiroptera > Megadermatidae > Lyroderma > Lyroderma lyra. Next base: position 15,021 of record PVJL010014844.1, read on the forward strand.
GGAATGACTTCTCCCCTGGGCCGCATTGCTTCCCGATGTCCCCCTAGAGCTCTCTGATGCGGCAGGCACGTGATTCGTCCTGACCTGGGGTGTCTCTCCCCGATCCCAATGCCCTAGGACCCCAGTAAGCCTTCTCCCCTCCCTATGGTCCCAGGCCCCGGGAGAAGCTGCCCTTCCTGCTCAGTAAGCCGGCTCACTCAGGAGGCCGTCTGCACCCCTCCAAGCCCAGAGACGAGTTCCTAGGACGAGAAGTCATCCTTTGACTGGCATTGCAGTTGACTGTAGGGCTTGTCACTGGGTATTGCAGGTACCCCACTGAGCTGCTACCACCTTGGCTCCCTCAAAAGTAAAGCCTGAAAGGAGGTCTCAGGACAGGCAGGTAGCTTGTCGAGGTCAGCGAGGGAGGCATAAGGCATGGCTAGAGTAAGAAAGACGAAGGAAATGGGGTGTATTGAAGTGGCTTCCAGAGCCACCGCGGCTGCCTGTGAGAAACACACAAAGCCCTGCCAGACGTCCACCCCAGGTGGGGGAGGTAGGGCCACTTACTCACTCCTTGTCCTCCATTGAGCAAGGGTTGTCTCTGGGCTGGAACGCAGCTACACTTAGGAGCTCTACCATGTGCTGTGACAAGAGATACACCCCTGGGCAGAAAGCAAAGCTGTCCTCGCGGCAAGATGCTGTCTCTGCCACTGGTTATTGACCCATTAGGTGGGGAAGGAGGTGGGAGTCAAGACCCCAAACTATCTTTGTTCTTCCCACAACTGGAATGGGCTACAAAGCAGATCGAAGACTCTGTCCTTTCTGTGTGACCCTGGGGTGGGTTTATGCCCATAACCTATTTGTGACCCCGCAAGTGACACTCGCCTAAGTGCTCCCGAGAGCTTACAACTTGCACTGAGCTGAGCCCATGTGTACGATGGGCCAGGTGGCTACCAGTCATCCAGTCTAGTACCCAGCCCTATCTTGTCGGGGCCGCGCACCCAGGGGCATGTCACGACTCTGGCCACAGCTGGACAGCGTTGGCACATGACCCAGGGACAGCGAGGCCATGTCACAACTGGAATGGCTTAGTGTAAGTCGAGTAACTGGGCTAAGTGGTTTCACTCTGATTATGAACTGCAGGTCACAGACAATGAACTTGAGAGCACTTAAAGTTGACGCTGAAAGATGTGTGGGAGGCAGTGAGCAGTGAAGCTCTGGTGGGTGACAGGACAGCCGGTACAGGGGGACTGCCTACTTCTTGAACAGAACAAGTACTTGTGTAGAAAACCAGATGGTAGCCAGGAAGGTGTGGCCCCAGGACTGCATCAGTTCTTACACTCAACTCTAAACCACGAGTAGCTCTTCAATAATGCTGGCTTTCCCTTTAAGGGGGGCTCTAACCTTAGAAACCAAGACTGATGCAGGTGCTGGGCTTAGAATGAGCTCCGAGCACATGTGAGGACAGGCAGGTGGCCTGAGCTCTTCACTGATTGTTACTTCTATTTCTTCTGACCTATGACCTTCACAGATATAAACTGGAGGAGCCCAGTTCATAGGGACCCCATTGGGTCTGAGCCCCGATACTTGTGCTTATCAGCAGTAACAGCAATTCCCTTTGGCTCTGGAATCTTTTTCTCCTATCTGGAATAATCTTTATCTCCTGACTAGATTGCTGATAGCTCCCACGTGATGAGTGTTTAGTACGTGTTAAAAATTGAGCTGCCTCTGAACTGGCAAACTTACCATGAAATCGAAGCTGAAACTTGGCTCTGTACTCCAAATTCATAATCTTGTATCTTAGATCTCAAAGTGAGCTCAGTCCACAAAACCTAGATGCTGCCCCATTAGGACTGCATTCTCAGTGGATCCTGTGATAACCCAATCCACTCGGAACCATCACCTCTGTTAAATTAGAAAGCTTGGCGATGAGACTGCTCACCCTGGGTCCAATGACCTTGACCTACAACCTGCAAAGTCCGAACTTTGCTCAGCTTGTTGGGGTCACCAGCACGATCTCCTGTGGCTTCTCGTATGGTCCACTCATCGTGCCCCTGGAGATTCTGCTACGGGGATTTGGCCCCCTCTTCCACAGTCTCGCCTACTGTTTCCTCCTTGTCCTCCCAGTGTCAATGTCCCAGATAAGCCCTGATGACTTCAGGCTAAGACTTTGTTTCACTGAATTCCTCTGACTGTAGTCTCTTGTGCAGAACACCTTGTAGACAGTACAAATTCAGGTCGTTGGGTTTCCAGCAGTTAATGGCTTTGATCGCCCTCCATGACCTTGCACCAATAGCAGGTGGGTCAGAGGTTGGCCAGCTTCGTGACATTACAGGCCTGAAGGCTTTTGTCCATCACTTTGTGCAGCCTTTGGCAGGCCTGGGGTGAAAGTCCCAGCTCACATGAGGGAACATCATGGGAAGTGGGAGCACTGGTCACGTAGGAATGATCAAGCATGAATACTTCGAGTCCCCACCAGAGGGAAGAGTGGGCCTGTCCCAAGGGCTGACTTCTAAACCCACTTGTTCTTGAGCTCTGACTTAGAGCTTAAAAGTGCTTTGCTTTCTAAGCACATCTCACGGGAGGTCCAAGCCAATTGAAAACAATGGGCACGTAGGGCTTCAATAAGGGGATAGAAAAGTATTCAAACTCTCAGCACCTACTATGTGCCAGATACACTCAACTAAGAGCCAAGAGTAAGGAAATAACCTCACTCTTTAAAAGAATTTTCTAAGTCCAGACTCAGGCTGAGATCTATTTTGACCGCTGCCCCTTGCATTTGACTTCGATGGACCATGCCCTAGAAGGACCAGAACTCGTTTTGGGGGGCCAGCTCCATGTTACATAACGAACTTCAGTCTGAGCAAAACTAAACGTCTAAGGAAAACGCTTCCATTAGGGAAAGTGTCGTAAGTGTTCTGAAACATGCTCTCTGCCTTGGGAAGAGTTGACTTTGAAAGGTTGCCAAAAGGATCCCTCCCTGCTGTAAGCCTGGTCGCATTCCTGAGGCTTTCTAATCCTTCTGGGATAAAGCACTGAAAACAAATCGGGAGAATTCCCTGCCCCAGTGCAACAATAATCCAGCCAGCCAGTAAAACTCACGTCCCTGTGCCTGAATCCAGCATGGAGTTCATTGACTCCCAAGTCTGGGATGGCCTGAGAGGTAACATCTGAGCAGGTGCCTGAATTAATGGGATTTAGGCAAGAAACATCTCAAACACCCCAAGTGGAAGGATGTTTGATCTGGCTGCTGAGGTAGGAATGAATTTGGGACAGAACAAGAGGAAAATGACTAGAGGGGTTGGTGGCAATGGTTAAAAGATGACACAGGGGCCAGGAGCCTGTTCAAGCCCCATCCCAAGGGTGATGTGATGGCATCAGCCATCAGAGCTTGTGAGCACGTGTTGTCAGTCCCGACAGCTGACAATGGTTATGGGTGGCAGGGAAGACGGGGTTCTAACTGGTTAGGAAACTATTGCACTCAGCCGTGTGAGAAACGGGACTTGGGTCCAAGTGGTGACGATGAGGATGGCAAGATGAAAACGGTGTGGGGGTTGAGGTGGCAATAGAACTTGCCAGAGGACTGGATGTCGGGCACGTTGAGTATGGGGGAGCACGGAGCCACGGTTCTAACTCCCAGTTGTGGGCTGAGCAGGGTAAGGGCAGCACCCACTGAAACTGAAACGTGTGTGACACTGAGAGCTGTGGGACATGCATGAGGGTGCTGGGGCTGAGCCCCTGACTCACCCAACTGGGTCTGAAATGAGGGGGGAACCTCCAGAAGGGACGCTCATTGCCCGGGGGAGGTAGGAAGAACTGGACCCAGGTTCAATGGCACAGTGGTCCATGGGAACGTCCAGGGCGTCACCAGGGGAGACAGGGAAGAAAGCATCGCCAGCAGCTAAACCTCGCCCTCTGCATTCTTGAAGAGTGTTACAACGATGTGTAACGGCAAAACTGAAAACACAAATGCCTGGGAAGCATATGGTCAAAACTCGACTCACTCCGCAGAAGCAAACCCTGGACTCCCACTGCGCCGACCAGCCCGAAGCAGAGGGAAGGTTAGAGAGACCCGAGAGGCTTTTGTGCTAAACCTCCCCTGGGCTTCACTTCCAACGTCCCTGAGGAGCACGGGTTGCTTCTTGGAACACAAAAATGACATCAATCCTCACTCCTAGGAAGCCATGCTGATCATGGAAAGCATGATTCCGGCTTGGTTGCCTCTGGCTCTGTGAGTCATCGTTTATGTTGTAAAAATAATGGCTTTTCCAAAACTTAACTTCAGAAGGCGCCTGAGCTAGTTAAACTAACTAGTTTCAACTGCTTTGGCCCCTTCTAGCTGTTCTTGGGAACAGTCCCTGGAAACTTCCTCTTCAAATCCTTGATCTTTTTTTTTAATAGTCAAGATGACTGCTGGGAGGGTCTTTGGATCACTTTAGCCTGACGGCCCCTTTGCACAGATGGGGGAAACCGAGGCCTCTCTGGGGAAATACAGTCGTCCCCCCCAATCCAAGGTTTCCACTGTCTGCAGTCTGTAACCTGTGGTCCTCCAGGGTTTGAAAACATTAATGGAAAATTCCAGAAATAAGGAATTCATACCTTCTAAATTGCGCACTATTCTGAGTAGCAAGGAAACCCCGCGTTGCCTGGCTCCATCCCGCTCTGGATATGACTCTGTCCACGTTGTGTCCCCTCCCTGCCCACTTGTCACTCAGGAGCCCTCTCGGTTATCAGACCCACTACTGAGGCGTCATGGCGCTTGTGCCCCCCAAGAGCAGGAGTAGTGATGCTGTCAGTTCGGGTGTGCCCAAGAGATGCCGACAAGGTCAAAGTTCTTGACTTGAGAAGAATGTTGTGTGCTGAGAAGGAAAGAGAAAAAAGTTGTATGATGAGGGAGCTGAGCGCTAAGGTAAGAGTGACTCTTCTACCCGTGGAATTGTGAAGAAAAAGAAGGTGCTAGTTTTGCAGTTGCTCCTCAAACCACACAAGGTAACGGCCACAGGTCGCAAGTGTTCATTCAGCTGGGAAGAGCACTAAACTTGTGGGGTGGGGACATGAACAGAAAACGTTTATGTTGATGGCAACACGGTGAGCCGGAGAGCACTGAGCCTCTGGAGAGAACTCGAGGGCACGCTTACATAACCAGGACGTGTTGTTATAATCCTCCTTCACCAGCGTTAGTCTCGCAGTGCCCAACCCACAGATTAAACGTTCATAGGTACATACAGGGAAAAGGTGTGTATTATAGAGGGTTCAGTGCTACCCATGGTTCCCCCACGAGTCTTGGAACACATCCCCTGGATAAAGGGGGGACTTAAGACTCTAATCAGGTAGTGAGACCGAGGCTCAGATCCTGACTCAGATCTGCACTGGTCGCCCTGAATCTTCAGGTCCTCCCTTCTCCATCCCTTTGTTGAGTCTGCACTCTCCCTATTGAGGGAGCACAGCCCTGACGAAACATCTGCATTAATTGATTCAATGATGCCTTCAGTGACTTGACTCCTATTAGGGATAAATAATGCATGCCTGACACAGTTCTGGCATGGCATTGATTGAGAAGCGGGGGGAGGATGGGGCAGCTGTCAGTACGATGTGCAGTGTGGTCTCGGAACTGGAATGAGTCTCCACCAGGCAAGACGAAAGCATGTGCACCTGGGTTTCCGCCAAGGCACCCTGCCAGGACCAGTCAAGTCCAATCCGGCTCTCTGGGAGCCTCACCTGTGGCCTTTCATCCGCGCCCTGTTCTAGCATCCATCCCTCTGTCGGTTTCTGTAAAGCAGCACCTGCTTCCATAGCTTTCCAGAATCTGAGCACCTGCCATGTGCCAGCTGCTGGGAGTCCCACCCAGCCTGATCTAGTCAGGGTAGGGGGAAGTTAAGGGGGCAGACTCTGTCACTTCTCATGCAACAATGGATCTCTTCCAGGAGCCATTCCTAGGTAGTCAGCCTATTATGAGCTCTCAGTTACACCAAGTTTGAGTTTAGGAGCCTTCTACAAGTGAAGGGCCTTTGCACAGGCCTTGGAGCCAGAGAGAGCAGAGCCTGATGCAACACAGGACTGTGTAGCCCCTGGGCCTTGTCTTCTCAGCACTTAGCACGGAGGAGCAACACATTGATGGATGCGAGGAGTCGAGCACATGATCCTGGAGCGCTTCCAGAATGGAGGGGAAAGCTCGGAGGTGCCCAAGCTTCCAGGTGGGGCAAGAACATGCCTCAGCTTCTCTGTAGAACGGAAGGAACGCTGTTCTTAATGGTGTGGACTCTTAAGGTCATATGCAGCCACTGTACTAGTTCTGTAGTCAAACTTGAGTGTTAGGCAAATCCAGCCTTAGCAGGCTCAGCTGCTCTTAAAGAGCTTAGGCTTAAGATAAGCCTAGAATTTTAAGAAACCAGGAGGCCTTGGCTTGCTGATGACTTGTTCTATGCATATGGTGTCAGCTGGTCTTTCTCAGATATTTTCTGCCCCGATGCTGGTATGTTTTCCTTGTCTTTCCTTCACAGAAGATCATTCTTCTAAGTGTAGGGGACACCAAAGATGAGAGAGACATAAGATACTCTACAAAATCCCTTTTCCCCTCAGAATTTTCTTTCCATCCTCAGAAAGGAGATCCCCTTCCTGAAAGCAAACTAGCTTAAAGCTCCTCGCCCATTGTGGGCACTTGAATGTTGATTCTCAAACACTAGGTTCTTCTCCCAGGTTACCCTGAGATGGTCCCTTCTTGGGAGGGCGCAGCTTTAAGGATAGACTGAGGCTCAAATGTGTTCTCGATGGTACTAGCACTGGTTGGGTGAGTATGTCTCAGGCTGGGGAGTCATCCAACTATTGATGTCTCACCCCAAAAGGCCTTCCAAATAACCTTGGCTTCAAGGAACAGATGGGTACCAGGCTGAGAGCAATGGATATTCTGGTTGGGTGTTGGTTAATCAAAATCCTCCATCAATGTGTTCTGACCCCTTCTAACCTAAGCTGTGTGAATTGACTCAACTCATCCCTCATCTGTGAGCCTCATTAATCATTATTTTAAGCCTCCGGTGGGGGCTTATCCATAATAAGCCCATGTACCATCATCCCCAGGGGACTGAAAACCGGCCCCCAAGCCCCCACGGCCAAGCTTCGGTTCCCCAGCAATGCTCTCGTGCTTTCTCCATAGCACTCACTGTAGCTGCACAGTGCTCCGTTCTCTGCTGCTGCGTAACAGACCTGGCAGCTCCGTGTCCACGCGTCCCCTGCTCTGCAGGCACTGTCCGGGCGTGACATGGCTGGGTTCTCTGCTCTACGCCAAGGCTGAAGTTAAAGTGTCAGCTGGACCTGCTCTCATCCGGAGATGGGGCAAACTGGCTTCCAAGCTTGTTCTTGGTATAGATCAGGCCCTTGCAGGGTAAGACCTGGCCTTTTTTCCCCTTCGATAGCTTTCGATTCAGCTCCTTGGGGGCTTTCTGCATTCCTTAGCATGTGGGCCCTCCCTCTTCAACCTGGCATGTGGCGAATTTTGTGCTTTGAGTTTCTGACTTCCTTTGTCTAGACCCAAATCTAAAGGGTTTAGTCAGGTCCATCCGGGACAACATCCCTTTTGCCACATGATGCAACAGTCAACAGGGGTGATACTTTACATGCACACATTCCAACAGGCTAGCGGGGCACATACACATGGGATGGAAGTCCTGGGGGTCGTCTCGGGATGCTGCCTACCACACCTGTGCCACGGGATTCCTTTTTAGAGTCAGTTGAAGACAGGATCTCACCTCCCTCATACTCGGCACCTATGATAGAAGTGGAGCATTGATGGTGGAGTTTCTGGGACTTAGGGGGTCTCCTATTCGGGAACTAAGGAGGTGCGAATGGGTTAATCATGCCTTTTTAGTAGATGCAAACTTCAAACCCAAGAGAGGAACTTAACAGTAACCACCCATCCCCACTCACCAAGAGATCAGCCTTCTGAAATTTTTACTTAAAAAAAAAAAAATTGCGTTCTCCCCTCCAGTTTCATGCTGTCCAAAGTACTGGTAAAACCCCACTTGCTTAAACTGGCATCACTGTTCGTTCGTGTTACTGTCATCTACGATTCGTACGATGGGCGACAGCAGACCCAACCCTTCCTGACAGCCGGCCCCTTGCAGGTTGTGGCCATGGGAATAAGGCAACGGAAATGCCCCTTCTTAGGCAATGAGGAAGGGTTTTTCTGAAATGGCTTAAGTACTTCACGCTCATGAAATTCCCTATGTTGGGTGGGTGCTGCCCCCTTTGGGTCAGAGGGAGTAGTTCTTGTCAGGTGTCAATAAAATAGCACAAATAAGAGTAAAAAAAATTTAAGCGTCAAAGTAAAGCACCAATAGCTCACTTCCTTCCACCCTCCTCAGGGCTGTCACTGCCTAGCTTGTTGCTGCCTTTAAAAGAAATAACTAGATGTTACCCCCACTCCCTTCCCCGCTTGTGTTCTTAGGGGATTTGCTTGGAGGCCTGGGGCAGTGCTGTCAAAGGCAGGAAAATCAACCCTAACTTCAGTCCCGAGCCTCGTTCTCCCTGTGCGTAAATGGACTGAGAAGCTTCTGTCTGGTGCACGTAGCTAACCTGCCACCGTGCCTGCCCGGGCCACTGCACATCCCCAGCCCATGTGCACATGAGCTCGTGTATGACAATCATCCTCAACGCTGGTCCGGGGCGGCTACGAGCAGAACTGCGATAGTGTTGCTTGTAAGAAGCCTCAGTCCTCTACTCAGGTGGCATTCGCTGGCATCGTGGCTCTGCTGGATCAGCCTGTGTCCCTCCGAAAATCTTGAGTGGTGAAAAAGTGGCCAGGTTGTGTGACCTCCTATCCTTCCCCCAGGTTCACCGTGGGGAAGAGGCTGATGAGTTAGGAAGCTGGGGACAAAGGCAAGGGGGTCTCAGGTTCATGGATTCAAGTTTCGGGAAAGTCTAAGCTGGTACCTCTGACATGAGGCCTTCGGAGGAGTTGTGCTCTGGGGAGCAGAGCTGGCCTGGCCCTCAGACTCAAGTTCCAGTCTGAGTTTTGTTACCAACAGCTGTGTGTCTTAATCTGAGTCACTTGGCACTGACTTTCCAATAAAAAGAATGAGAGTCTGCAGGTCCTTGGACACAGTGCATCATGGGAGGCAATGGTTAGCTGTCAAGTAGACAGTCCTCCGAATCAGGCCCATCCTGCCTCAAGGCTGAATAGCCTTAATTTGGTCCCTGGGGCCTCAGCCTTCTCCCTTAAAATGTTGCCTGTACGTATGGGTCATCCTGCTGCCTTTGGGGGACTCTGCTCTTTGACACCGAAAGCTACCATGTCCCATTATGCAGGGGTGACTCCCATGAGGTGGGAGCATGGAGGCACGTCCCACATCCTCCGAGCCTCCAGTCCTCCAGAGAGCCTGAAAGCTGTTGCCAAGAGTCACAACTAAGCCTGGCCCTTGGGGCACCATGTGCTCAGATCTTTGTTTCCAAAAGATTCCTTCGAGATGCTCTGGCCACGGCTTAGATCCAAGTTCTCGTCTCGGTCTGAGATTACAGTCTCTGAGGTAGAAGATGACCATGTAATCAGGGTCAGCATCAAACCAACATCAGACTTACCGAAGCCTAACGCTTTAAGTCTGAGATGTGACAGTGTCTTTTTGATAAAACATTGTTAGAGCAGAATGCAGAAACATGGTACCAAACCTTGAATCGAAGCCTGGACACGTCATAGTGGAGTAATCCACTCAACAAATAACTGAAAGCCTGGCACACACGGGAGACCGCTGGTGCTAAAGGTGCAAGGGAGGAGAGGGGCCCTGCTTGCCCGAGATATTCCAGACAGACAAGCAGGATAAGCCATAGTGATACAGGGAAAAGGAAGCAGGAAGTGGATAAAGGACCTGGGGAATCCTGGGCTTGGTGTCCAACCTGGCCCTGGTTGTGGGTACACCTAACTGTGCCCATCCACTGCTTCTTAATCTGCAAAATAATCCTGTTTTTGTCAGGAGTACGTGGAGTCCTGGAGCTGAGTTGCTCTGCAGCATGAGAGGTCTGATGCCAAAGGAGTTGGAGTGAAGGCTGCACGTCATCTTCTCCGGGAGGTTCACGTCCATGTTAACATATTAAAAGCTCTGATAAGTCCTGCAGGTTCGTGTTTAATGCTGTCCAAACCAGGGTCTCGGTCACCACCAGTTCACTACCCCTGGGTTAACAGGGGAGCTAGGCCCTGTCCTCTACCTGGGAAATGCTTCAAGAGCAGTTGAAGCCCCCAGGACATGGTATTACAGGAATGCACAGTGAACTCTTGTCCCCTCTTGAGTCCTTAGCCAAGAACAGCCTTCTCCCAATCCAATGACTTTGTCCATACCTTCAAAAATCTTCCAACTACACTTTTCAAGTATAACCAATCAAAGGACCTTTAAAGATGTGGCTGCTACAGACCTTGTTCTAAGATAAAGGGCCACCTTGGGCTCAAATGACTTGTTTTTTTCAGTGGACTCCTGACCGTTAAGCTGACCACTTTAGAACAAGAAAGCACATCCCCACTTACTAGAAGAAACGTGGGTGCTAGAACTGGGTGACTAGCTCCTCACGGGGAGCCACAGTATCTGAAAGGCCAACTTTATAGAAATAGCTCAGGTTCTTGATTTTCTTGACACTGAACTAGGAACTTGTCCTTAGATCCTATGCAAAAGGCTTACGTCTTCCAGCCCAGGGAGGCTTAGAAGTTCTCATAAGGAGAATGGAAGGACACTACAGCTAAATGCTGAGTGGGGCAGTAAGTAACTAGGGGAAAACTCCTGGCATCCATCACTTTAGGGACCTGGCAGTCAGAGGAGCAAATGTGGGTTCCAATGGACACTTGGGAGGGGTTTTAGCTTTGGGGTGGAGGCGGCGGCGTGGACTTCCCGGGCTTCTAGTCTGAAGTAGGCCGGGTCGGCTTTGGCTTTCTAGACACAGGCTCGTGGGCCGGGGGCAGAGATGGCATGTGGCCCCCGCGCTGCCTGATGGGTGAACGCCTGACGTGGCTCCTGGCGCCCCCGTGGCGTCGGGCAGAGAGAAGCTCCGCTTGCTGGTGGAAGAGCCGGAGCCGAGTACAGTAAGTGTCCCGGGCCATAACTCAGAGGCCAACGACCAGAACATAAAAGTACGCAGACTATAAAAAACAATATGGAATGTTCATATAGTGCGTGGATGTGGAAAAGATTAAAAACCCATAAACCTGTGCGAGTTAATGAGGACAGATGGTCGGCACAATGGATAGGAGCATAAATCTGGGCCTTCCCTCACCTGTCAGCGCCAGCGTGGGCTCCGGGCGAACCTGGGACTCTGGCGGCTCCCCCACCCCACTTCCAGGACCAGCTGGAGAGGAAATGGAACAGTTCTCAAACCGAAAGGGAGGTTCACCTTGGAGTCCCAGACCCAGGACAGAGGGGACGGATGGCGCAGCGACGACTCTTGTCAGAGGGGTTTCAGCAAACTGCAAAAACCGCCTTGCCGTGACTCTGAACTTGGCTCCGAAAACGGGAAC